>VWYO01010283.1:57592-73787 GCA_013400275.1 Rhadina sibilatrix
GTTTGTTTGTTTGGTTTGGTGTTTTTTTATTTTCCTCCTAAGAACTTAATATTTGTGGATCTGAAGCCTCCTAATGTTCTGGGGGAAAAAAAATCACAACCAACTGATAGGATAAGCACGAGTCTCTATCTGCCTGTGATCACATTTGAGAACTTTCATAGACTTAAGAACAAGTCAAGTGTTATAACATGATAAGAGGAAGAATGCTGAGCTGTTTCACTCTGTGAGCAGGACAACTGGTAAAACTAAATATTTCAAGGACTCTATGTATGTGGGTGGAGCTCTGTGCATGTAATAGCAACAAGTCTGATTCTGACCCTAAACTGAAATTTTTTGTGAACCTCTGTATGAAATGCTTGACCAAAAAAAAAAAAAAAGTAGCTGAAATAAGGTACCTTTCTTCTGAGAGTGTTTCCATCCAAAAATGCTTGTTGGCACATCACATGGTTTCTGGATATATATGCAGATATGTATTTTTAGCTGAAATCTAGCAGGGTTTTTAATTTCTTATTGCAGCTCGGAGTCTGTGAAGAATTTCAGCTGCTTAATCGTATTGCAGCAGTTTGATTTGCAGAGAGTGTGCACAGGATATACAATGTACATCTCTTTAACTTTTCCAGAAACAACTTTTAGAGCTCTGCTCTTGAGCATAGTATAGGTTTTAAAGGCCAGAATATGTTGTTATCCCTGAAGTTGAAATTGACATTTTGCTGTTAATTCTTGAGGAAAGTAACTAAGCTCTCTGTGTATGAAAATTCATTAAATAAAATTAACATCCTCCTCCTCAGGGTCCATCATTGTGAGCTTCATGATTTCAGAAGACACAGTTCAGCAGTTATATTCTGGCTCATTTTCAGTTAAAATTACTGAAATTTTACATGTATGCTGTTTCATTCCAAAATATAATCACATGCTCTTTGAAACTTGCAATGCTGATAAACCAGCCAGAATGTCTGATGTCCCAGAAAACATTGAAATTCATACCACAACAGAGGAATTCTGTGGAAATTCTGTGGAAAATTAACTTCAAATGTACAAGCTCCTGATAAAAATTGTATCAAAAGGGTGCAAGTTGCCTTTGCACTTCTCAAGAAGAGCCTTTCTAAAATTCCCACCTGTGGTTGCAGAGAAAATCATTGATCACCAGGGCATCACGTTCAATACATTATTGAACCTGAGGAATGGGCACCCAGAAGAGATGTGATGGGAAGTTCACTGCTTACTTTGCTTGATCTTTTCAGCTGATGCTTTTCAGAAAGCATCTTACACCTTCTGGTATCAAAGAGCTGCTGAAAAGTAAGGTGGGATAAAGGCTGCAACAGTAATCATTGAAGACAGTATTTTACCATTAATATTTTTAAGTTGATGGTAACAGATCATTTGAAACAGTTTAGTGGATCTCCAAAGACATCACTGAATTCATTAGTATCAGCAGACATGAGAAAAGTGTACTAATTGCTGCTTCTTTTCTGGAAGTCAGTGGAGTAATTCATAGTCACTGGAATAATTGCCTGGGGGAAAAAAAAGAAAAAAGTTGTCTACTGTGAAGGAAAACCCTGCTGAGTGCTGCTGTCTGGCTCTTGCCAGATAGCACTACCTAGTTGCTTTCTACTTCACATAATATTTAGCTGTTGGCCTTCTCTGTCTCTGCTGCAGTTCTCCTGTGATTCTTAAATGTACCTATTTTATGTATTGGTGTGCGGGTTTTTTTAGTTATAAGTGTCTGAAAAATTAAATGAATTCTTGTTGCAGCAGCCCTCTTGTGAGAGGGTAGAAATGAGCCCAGACACAGACTCCTTGTTTATCACAGCATGAAAAGGGCCCTGGTTTGTTCCTCTGTACAGCTCAGCCATCCTGACCCCAACCATTCACTGACCCTGCCTGCAGCAGCTCCTGCTGGAGGTTTCCCTTGCAGTCTCTGACTGCTGGTTATTCCCTGCTGAACTCTGACTGCAGGGATCAGTTTGCAGGCTCTGAGTGCAGCTTTTACCCAGCCAGACTGTGACTGCAGGTTCCAACAACAGCTCTGACTGCACACCCACACTGACCTCACTGCAGGGATTCTCTCTCCCAGCATCCTTCCTCTTCCAGATCCTCCCCTCACCTGCTCACCCACTCCCTTCTATCACACTTACCTTTATTGGCTACAGCTGTGACTGATCAGGGGTGAGGCTGTATTGGGTAATTAACACAGCTGTTACTTATCAGGAGTGAGGTCACCTCTGTTCCCTTCTACAAATTCTAGCCACTGTGGGTGTGCCTTGCTGGTGCATGCATGATAGATGTCATCTCTTATGGTGTGATGTGATGCCATATAGACTTGTTGGAGATGTCAGAGCTTGTGTGGATAATGTTGGAGGACTGTGCATGGTGGAGCCAGAGCTGGCTGATCTTGTCCATAGTGCCTGTTGTGAATACTGGAAACTCTTGACTGTACTCCCTCACAACTCTGCCAGAGCTTTGTCTTGAAAACATCTTGTTAGAGGAGCCAGGAATGTTCTGTGAGCCTGCTAACAATTAACCCCTGTGGACAATTATCAGCTGGTTGTCTGAGCTTTCTGGTGTCCCTGTCACACACAGCTGAGCAACTGTAGGTAACATAGTCTTCTTATGCTACAATATGGTAGACTTTTTTTCCCTAAAAGACATATTAAGAGACAGATTTTTACAAGGTTTTGTACAATGGATTGGAACAGTTGCCCTATTGGACATATTTTATGACATAATAAGAGTTTCCTATGTACTGAATTTACCAAGCAAAGTATAAATAGTTTTAAAGCTGTTGATGAAATTAATACTTGTCATGAATGTTATTTTCATATTACTTTTCCCAAAATTTATGATTTGGGGTGACTGTCGAAATGGGGATCTCTTCTCCTTTTATTTGGATATTTTTAATATTAAATTCTTGAGCTGTCTATATAGGCTTTTAGAAACAGGCTTGCATTTGTTCCACTGTGCGTGTAGTGACAGGATAAGGGGGAATGGCCTTAAGATGACAGAGGGTGGGTTAAGGTTAAATATTAGGAAAAAATTCTTGACTGTGAAGAGTGGGGAGGCCCTGGCACAGCTTGCCCAGAGAAGCTGTGCCTGCTCCATGTCTGAAGTGCTCAAGGCCAGGTTGAACAGGGCTTGGAGCAACTTGGGATAGAGGAAGGTGTCCCTGACCATAACAAGGGGTGGGACAAGATGGCCTTTAAGGTCCCTTCTAACTAACCATTCTGGGATTCTGAGATTCTTTAGAGCCTGTTGGCTGTGAACCACGACCTGTCCGCATGCTCTGGAATTCTTTTTCATGCAGGACTGTGCAAGCAGCACTGTATGCTTTTCTTACCAAAGCTTGCCCTCAGGTAGCTAGGCTGGAGCAGGCAAGGATAGTCTGCACGATTTTCACTACATGGATCTGCTCAACTATACATGAGAATTTGTGGGGAAAAGTGTAAAACTTCCCAAATACTAATGGCAGTAAGGCATTGCTAGTGTTTCCTGTATTCATTTGTATTTGTTGTAGACCTGCTTTTGCAGAGAGTCATCTGAACTATGGTTTCAGCAACTTAGTTGAAATAGTAAATAGAAAGAAACAACAGTGTTGAATGCTTGTTAATGGAAACAAGAGACATCCTGGGATGGACTGGGAAATGGAATACATTTCAAAATGTTCTTAGTTCCTCCAAGTGCTGTGGCCACTTAGACTCTAATTTTTGGTGCCTGGAGTCAATCAACACTGAATCTGTATAACATTTGCATCTTGTAAGATTTCTCCATTACTCTGTTTCACCAGATTGTTACTTTTTGGCTTTTGCTTTAAAATGCTGTATTTGTAAATGTTAGCTGATCCTTTAGATCTGGGAGAGAAAATGCATCAATTTCTTTTGAACATTAAAGAAAGATGTAGAAACAGCTGATTGGAAGTCAGGGTGTTGCTTTGGAGGTAATGTAGGAAAGTCTATGAGTTTTGTTTGCTTGACACAACAAAATTACCATCTGGTGCACAAAGTACAGATGCAGCTGTTCAGTGGAAGACAGAAACAAACAAAATCTACAGTCTCTGTCTAATATTTGCCAAATATCTGAAATTCCTTAGTGCCTCAAACTCATTTTAAACATGACAGCAAAAACTGTGCTTCATCATCTTTACACAAAAACATTCAGTGTTGTCCTTCTTCTGGTCCTCAGGTGGCAATGAATGTATATGAACTGTCATCAGCTGCTGGATTGCCTTGTGAGATTGATCCTGCCTTGGTCGTAGCACTGTCTTCCCAAAAATCAGGTAAGAAGTTCCAACTTCAAAACTATAAATGTTAAAAAGAGAAAAGAAGTGTTTAAAGTGCTGGGAGGAAACTTGTATATCTTGACTCCTTTGTATTCCTTCAATAAACTTCATAAAAGGCATAAGAGGATGAATGACTTGTGCCTGCTGTTGATTGGTGTTAGCTTGAGAATCTTTTCAAATATGCATGACTGGATGTGCTGACCTGGAAAAGGATAACAGGTAGGCATAGAAGGAATTAAATGGTGAACACTGCTGTAATTTAAGAACAATGACAATAATAAGAGTGCCCTGTGAACAACTTGATCAGTTCTGTTGCACAGATGTGTAACAGATCTGTCACCTAAGTAAGCATTAGGACCTGAATGCAGGTCATGATTTTCACAATATTTTGTTGCTAGTGTGTCCTACAAGTGTTAACATGAAGTTTACAAGGGAAAACACTAAAACAGACATGTTAGAGAATGAACATATATCATGCTTCCTCTTCCTTGCTTTAAGGCACTGCTATCTAAGCTTTTCAATTTTGGTTACTCTGGCATGTTCAAAGACATGAATTAAGACTCATAAGTGTTTTTTGATGGTCTTCAGCTTTTTTTCCTATCTTCCTTACTGAGCATTTCATTACTTTTTTCCCCCCCTGTAATTATGGATAGTTAATGTTAGAATGAGACCATGAATATTTTAAATGCTACCTATGTTGTTTTTTCTCACTTCAACAGTAGTTCTTTTGGGAGGGGAAAATGCAGAGGGGCATTTCAATAGTTGAGTTTAAGTCCCAAGCACTTAGAAAAAAAGCAACACAGAGTGTATTTATTCTATGTACATTATATGTATAATATACAGAAGTATATTTTAGTTAGGTATCTGGTATCTAAAATGCCATTTTAAATAGATTATTTTCATTGTGGTACAGCTGTGAAATGTCTAAACTGGGTCAACAAAGAGAATTTCTGTATATTCTCATAATTATTATCTTGTATTTTGACTGTTACCTTTGGAGTTTGAAATATTTTGGCTTTATTCAGTTTTCATAGAGATAAATTTTGTATGTCACTAATTGTTGACTTTTTTAGAACTAATTTTAGGCTAATGTGTGATGATGCTGCTATTTTTGTAAGCACAAGGTTTTAGCACAAGGTTTTAGTGTGAATTGACATGAGTGCACCATCACCTTCTGCTCATTTGCCAAAGGGAGAGTGCAAGAGAAGCTCTCTTTACCTTAGAGCAATAACCGGATTTATACCAGCATGAAAAGATTACTATTCTGCTCATCATATTAAAGACTTAGTAACTAAATTGTTAGAAGTGATAGCACACTTCTTTTTGTGTGCCTTCTTTTTGTTCTCCTGGATAACAGACTGGACATTTTGCAGCTCTTCTTAGTTTCTTTTGGCAAGGCTGACATTAATATCCCTCTTTTCACAATACAATCATTAACTTTGTTGGATTTTGCTTTAAATTTCAATTTGGTCAAACATTTTGCATTCTAATCTACCTGCAGCTGCAAGAAAATGTTTCAAGATCACTTCTTTAATTAAAGAACTTTATTATTTTTGTTTTCAGAAAACATTAGTCCAGAAGAAGAATATAAAATTGCTTGCCTTCTAATGGTCTTCGTGGCTGTCTCCTTGCCTACTTTGGCTAGTAATGTGATGTCTCAGTACAGCCCTGCCATCGAAGGTAATGTAGAATCAGCTCAATATTTGCTGGGAATGCTGTCTTCACAATAGTTCTGGTAGTGTCTTGAATACATTCACCTTTAATTACATTTTATAGTGAGCAAATTTAAGAATCAGTTAGCCTTTATTCAGGTAAGTTCCTCTGAAATCGCTTTAAAAAGCATTTACTTCACTTTTGTCTGAGATAATTTTCTATGAAAAATTAGTTTGGTGCTTGAAATTTTCAGAACAGTTCAGACACTGCAGGGGGCAATCTTGTCCTAACATGGAATCGTTGGAGCACACATTCTGCATTAATTAGTGTGACACTTACTCTCTAATACAATATATTCTAGTAAGTATTAATGTTTTAGTAATCTTCACATTGGCCTTGGGCCAGTCACACAAGGTGTCCTTTCTGTATTTAATACACTGTTCATGTTGCCAGGCATAAAGTTTTGAAAATAGATTCTGCAAGGTGTAAGTGGTGAACAGAATTATTTCCTATAAAACAGTTCAAATTTCTTATTTTAAAAAAATCCTTGCCTCAACAAAAATCTTTGCATGTAAACCACAATTTTCTTTCTCTTTCTTAGTTGAAAAAAGACTGACAGTACTGTTCCAACATTTACAGAAGTCACCTTTTGGCTGTTCAGGCTATTTCCTTTGTAATGTGTAACATGATTCACATAAAAGACCATGCTTCTATTTACTGGGATGCATGTTTTTCTTAAACCTGCATTATTTTTAATTTGCTCAAAATTGTAACTCACAAAGTAAGTGTAGACTGGCTTCTGAAAATGTAAAGTACCAGGAAAATACCAAAAATTTTGAAAGCTTTCTGTGTCACTTAATGTAGTATGCAAATCATGTTTTTTAGAGACCCAGGATTGTTGTTTTACTTGGGATTAATCAGTCTTCAGTTTTGAATTGTTAGGGATCTGTTGACTCTAATTTCATTTTAAAACAGATAGTGTACACTTCTCCAGTTGTGGAAAATGTTAGATAAATCTGATATATGAGTAGAACTTAAATATTGATTTGAAAATGAAAGAATTTTCTAGCTAAAAGCTTTTTCTGATGAAAAAGTTAAAAGCTTTTTTCTGATGGGAGAACAATCTAACCTGCAGAGTTGTTTCCTGTTATTTGTGCTCTCGTAGTATTTCTATTGCTCTTTGCAAGTTTTTTTCCAAGTCATGATACTTGAATAAAAATCTTGGAATATAGGTGAGAGCAGGGAATATCTAATGTGATTGGTGAGGTGCACAGGTAGAAACTTCCTTGTTTGAAGACAGTCAGGTTGACTGGCTTTACTCAGTCCAAATGAACATGTTTATGGCTATGTAAGATCACATCCCTTACAAATTACCTAGTTATAGTTTTGGAAAAGAAATCCTCTAGAAGCACTTCCTGCCACCAGTTTCTCCTTCAAAGGATCTTACCAACTCCAGAGTCTCAAAACCTGTATGGCTTGCCAGGGAGGCAGTACTTAAAGTTTTACTGGTGATTATATTTTCATATTTACCCCTCTGCAAATAAACTGCTAAGAATATGTCAGGCTAGCTAGAGGTTCTCCAGCAGGTTAAAGCTCAGGTTTGCCTTTCTCAAACTTGCTCTCTTCCTGAGACCTTCTTAGTTATCATGGTTTTAGCAGGCTGAAACAACAGATAATTCTTCTGTTGAAGATTAGCAGATAATCTTCTGCCTGTTTTATATCATGTAGCTTAAATATTCCAATCTATGTGGTTTCATTTACATTAAATAACTCTTAAGATGAAGTCAGGCAAAGCTTTGTTTCAAAGTGAGTTCTTGAAGTACAATTAATAGATGACATGAAACTGTGACTGGAGAGAAGTTACATCTTGAACTCAAATAAGCCCATATTAGGAGTTACTACTGGTTCTGTGAGATGTGGCCTGTGTATTCCATAATTCTTTACTGAGTGGGCTCTTTTATTGAGAAGAAAATCTAGCAAAAGGTATACATAAAATATGATCTCTCTACAAAAATAACTGAACAAACAGAATAGACTTTGTCATTTCCTTGCATAATACTACTTTTTCTTGTGTTCTACCCTTATTGTAGAACATCTGGCTTGAAACACTTAATATAAATGGTATTTCCAGAATGTGAACTTAATAAATTCTGCTTTATGAAGTAAATTCCCTGGACAAATCCTGAATTAATCCATCAACGAGTCACAGATTTGAAGGAGTTTCAGCTTTTTAATCTGGCAAGACATATCTCCCAAATACAGACAGTGCTTGGACAGCTGTAGCAATGTCTGTATTAGCTCTGTCTGCTTCAAGATCAAGTCTGAGCCTTTATCTGGAACTAGTGGAAGAAACAAAGTCTAACAGACCTTTACTTTTGTTTCCAGTACAGAATCTGAACTGCTAGTCAAATACCAGGCTAGGTGTCTTTATTTGTCAACTAGAGGGTAGAATAGAATACTAGTCTGCAAGAGCCCTAGTTCTTTTCTAAATACTTGAAATTGTGAGTTGGAAGACAACAGTTCTTTTGCTGAATTCCTTTGTTGATGCTTTTTCTACAGCCTGGGATATAAAAAGGCAGTCTCTTGAATAAAATAGGTCTCTTCAAAGACAGATAGATACATCTTTGAGTCAGAATTAAGCAGAACAGATTGTCTTGACTGATGTTCACGTAAAAATAGGAGACGGAGTTGGAGTATGAAATCTGGAGGCCCTGCTGATGGAGATCCACAGGGATCTTCACTGGGACCTACTAGTCAGCATATTCACAGACCACAGATGAGGGGCTGAAGAGTGAGGTGAGAAAATTTATACATCATGGGAAGTTGTTGAGGGTATTAGAGGAGTGAAGAGCTGCAGAGAGGTATGCTACTGAGTAAACTGGGCAATAAAATGACAGCTAAAAGTAATTTTAAGTAACAATACTGATATGCGTGGAGGAAAAATGGATTTTTCTGATGTGGAATGATGGGGTCCAGCTGACCTCACTATTCAAGCATGAACTTGGAGTTAGGGTAAATGGCTGAGTGAAAAGATGAGCTCATTGCTCAGTAATGGTCAAAAGATAAGTTAAGAATCAGCATGCTTGCATGCTTGAGTACTTGTTTAACTCCTTCAAAGACCACCTCCTTTTCATATGCTTACACTTGCCTAAGATACTTGCTCAAGTGTGTACCAATTTTGTTGTAAAGTGGTATATTTCACTCAGTTTTCCTGGAAGAAATATCAGATTTGTTGAGGAGCAGTTCTTTTGTTCTCTGTGATAACTGGTGTCACGTAACCAGCTTCCAGGGCTCTGTAGCCTAGGTAAATTTCAGAAAATTTGAAAACAAATGAAAACAGCAATGGAACACCTTTGTTCTTGAGTACCTGTAGATCTCTTTGAGGAATACTGTCTGGGCACGAGATGTTCATTTACACAGAAGGGGAAAGAAATGCTCAATTAGCTTGTGAAAATCCTGTCTTTTTGACCTAGCCAAGTGTTAACACTCTTAAGTTCTGTAGAAACCCAATAAGCTTCCAATATATCCTGTTTTATTTCTATTTCTATTTTTATTTCTAAAAGCCCCAGGTTGTTGTGACCATTAGGAATTGGAAGGGAGAGCTGTACTTCTGATTGCTCTCCTGATAGCAAGCTCAGCGTGCAAGAGTACCTTGCTCCCATTGTGTCAGGAGTTCTTCTTTCATTGTCACAAATCTCTTCAGCCTTTGGTGATATTTTCCAAAGAATACTGTGTTTTCCAACGTGGTGCTGAGGTGATTTGAGTGTGTTTTTGTTTAGGGCATTGCAACAACATTCATTGCTTGGCAAAAGCTATCAATCAGATTGCTGCGGCTTTATTCACCATCCACAAGGGGAGCATTGAAGACCGTCTCAAAGAATTTTTGGCTGTATGTATAACTTCATTCTTACTTGTTAAAATGTGCTCTTGATTTGGGATGCAGCGCAGTTGATTTCATAGAAATTTGCCTTTGATGTAGAAGAGAGAAGAATATTTTCTCTGTGCTTCTCTATGTGTCTATACATAGGTTAATTTTTGCAGTAGTTCTTTAGAAACACTTGTTATGTGATGTTGGAAAAGGGCAAATCAGTGCAAGTGTCATAATTTTTTCCAGTAGAGTCTTTTGTGTTTTAGGACATACCATTTCTCACATTGTGTGGCCCACGACTGGGAAAAAAAAAAAAATGTGCAATGCATATAAAATCAAAATTCTGTCTAGATGACTTTGTCCTGTGATGTGGTGGATGCTTTAGTTAGTTACCTTCTTTGAAAAAGTAAGATAAACTTCAGAGTGGCTTTTGTGTTGTACCTTTTGACATGCCTGCCCTTCTTAAGCATGAACAGCCAGGTAGCAGCGTGTTACAGGGGTAGTTGGGAAGAGGAAATTTTTTATGCCTCTGAGTAGATTGGATATGAAAGCTACTGGAATCTTTAGTGATGCTTAGGAAAAAAAAAAAAAAAAAAAAACAGAAGTTTTTAAGTCATGGTGATGTGTTCTAAATACATTTTGGTGTGCTGCTTGAGTAGAAATAAATTTTTTTAAATGGCTTTTAATTAGCCAGTACTTGAAGGAAACTAAAGGCTAAAACAAGCAGCATCATTTAATTTTTTAACTATTACAATTGATTTTGAGTGGGTTTTGATTTTTCTGTTTGGCATTAAAATATGTGGAGAAAAATTCCCTCCCTCTTTATTTCAGGTAACTTTCTGTAACTAGAAGTTCACAGAAACAATTTTTCTTTTTCTTTTTTTTTTTTTATTTTTAATCTTAAAAGAATCTTTCACTTGTGGAAATTCATTGCATTTTGTAAAACAGAAAAAACCCCTCTGGCCATTGACCTTGTCTAATGCAACTGCTGGATGTAAAACATGAAAGAGAAATGGTTGTATCAAGTTGCATACATTTGACAAGTGAAGAAAACCAGTATAGTTTCATGTGATAAAAACACTTTTGGTATGAGGTTTGCATTCTTTCAGTGTTTATGGACTGCTTTCAGACCACTGCTTTTACTGCACAGACTATGACTTGATGGTTCAGAAATGTTGTTAATCTTTCTTTTTTAACACTTACTGTTAGTCTGAAAGAAAAGCATTTCTCCTGAGAATAAAATGACTGCTGAAGATGATCTGCTTTCCTGTCCAAGTTAATTAAATATGAAAAAAACTTAGGAGGTTCTTTAATGCTGATAAGTATGTACTGTGTATCTTTTCAAGTATACATGTTGACTTCATATTAAAAATTGATTCATGACAGCTTTTTCAAGAAGAATGTTGAGTTAGATTTTTAAAGTTAGTATTTTAATTTAAAACCCTTTTCTGGTAAACATGTGGTTTAGGCATGTTGCCATTGCTTGGTGTGAGGGCCAAAACGATGATTGTACATCTGAAAGTTGGAAGGGGGTTTTTTTTCAAATTTCTCATGTATCAAGGCATCTACAAATTAAGTATTTTACTGTATTCTGTGATCCTGAGCATGTAAATACCTAAGTACATTTTAGAAGTTTCTAGAGTATCATGTAAAACTAGGATAATAGATTTGCTTACGGTGATGCCATTTTCAACCTAGAAATGAAATAGATTTGCTTATGGTGATGCCATTTTCAACTTAGAAATGAAACACTCTCGAGATAACATTAGTATAGGAGGTGATATAAAAGTGGATTTTTATTGGAGCTCCAGGGACAGTAATGGAAGAATGTCCACAAAAGCCCACCCACCTGGGGTGAATACAGTTTTGATAAGTTTAGCAAATCAGCATAATTGACAAAAAGCATCAATTAAGAGGACAAGTGACGATGCAATTCCCACCCTCCAGGTCAAGCCCCTTCTCTGGAGCCCTCCCCTTTGTACTAGCTGTCCTTTGTTTATGAAAATGTGTCTTGAAAAGTTGTTCTCAACCTTGGTAGCCAGAAAGAACCATGATAGCACAGGGGCTTTGTACCCCCTGGGGCTTGGAGCTCTGGAATATTTTTTGTCTTCCTGCCTGGGCAAAGGGCATGGAAAAGTACTGGGAAAACTAGCTAGAATACAGTAATAGGCTACAGGGCTCCAAATATATGTGTAAAGAATACAGAGAATACATAAAAGAAAAAAAGACAAAAATGAATAGGTATCATTTCCCCCCTTTTTAGAGACTAGCCATACTCTACCTTGTCTAATCTCTATTTCTTATTTAATCATACCACCAGTTTACACAACTGGCTATCCCACCAGCTAAGATATAGATGGCAACTATACTACAGCTACTATGAATATTTTTTATCCAGGCTCAGTTTAGTAACCATGAAGTTAGTGTATCCTGGTATATTGATAAAATATTATTCATTGACAGTTAAGATGGCATTTCTTCAAAACTTCTTCTATTGCAAAATGGGTAAAATTTCAAACAATAAAAGTTTTAATCACTTTAAACCTTACAAAAATGCAGTAAGTTGAAATGTATATTGGGAAGGATAGAGGTGAGATTTTGATCCCCTGGGAGTTCTTTCATTGATTTCAGGAGACTTCATAATTGTCAACCAACGATTACAACAAAAAGTTCTCTGCAATAAATTAATTCACTTTTTATATTAAGATTGAATGTGTCATTTATCAAGCACTGCTAGGAATAAGCCAATATGGCACATTGAGACTAAAGCCCAGTGCTGGTTCATGTGCTCAGGAGTACCTGCTTTCCTTTGTCATTATTAGTACAATAAGTACACAAGACAAAAGTCTGTGTAACAAAGTAGCAGAAGCTCATCAATGCTTTGTTTTATTTATTGCTTTGAAATACTCATTTTATATAGCTTGCATCATCCAGTCTACTGAAGATTGGCCAGGAGACAGACAAAACTACTACAAGAAACCGAGAATCTGTTTACCTACTACTAGACATGGTGAGCATTTGTGTGTTTTATTTGTAGCTCACAAACCAGTGGAAATCATTATGTTGTTCATCTTGGCATTCTACTGTCAGTATTTTGTTTGTTTGTTTTTTTTATTCCCCCAACATGCACATATTATTGCCATCATCCTTTGTTACTTAGAACATTGTATCACATTGTTCAGGTAATTTTCATTGTTCACTTAGTACATACCACACATTTAAGAAGCAGAGTGTGTAGAAGAAAATCCTGTCTGCTCTGAGGATTTCCTCTCAGTATCCAGTATCTTTTGGAAGATTTATCTAGGAAAGTGAAATACTTGCTTTGAGAAGCAGTGAGTTTAAATGTAGGGAGAAACACTACTGTAAACTTGGTGCAATTTATTTTCACTGTGAAATACGTGAGCGGTGGTGTGATGCGGGCTGGAAGGATCTACATGAAACAGATTATCAGGAGCAGGCAGTTCTGCTCTGCAAAACCTTGTGTTTCTGGTATTTTTCAGATTGTGCAGGAGTCTCCATTCCTGACAATGGATCTCTTGGAGTCTTGTTTCCCTTACGTCTTGCTGAGAAATGCATACCATGCTGTCTACAAACAAAGTGTTACATCCTCTGCCTAAGTATCTACTAACTGGAGATAAGACATAGCACGCATCTGTGTGGCCTCAGTTTTATCTGTAAACTGTGGAGCTATTTTACTCTATGGCCTGATGAACAGTTTTGTGAATTATAAACTTTTTCCATAAAGTTGTATTCCTAAACAGTGGTTTCTTAATTATGGTTGTACTACAATATAAGCTTGGTTGATTTTAGGTTGCGCACTTATGGAAAAAATTTTTTCTCATTCCTTTCTTTTTTTTTTTTTTTTTTTTTTTTNTTTTTTTTTTTTTTTTTTTTTTTTTTTTTTTTTTTTAACTTTAGAGCACCAGTTATGTTTTAAAACTACTACTTCTGCTATATGTTTTTTGATATTGATCATGCAAAACAAAAATTGCTTGTTTATTTCCCAGAAGAAAAATGTATGTAGTGATTATTTTAGATAGAGTAGCTTTCATCTGTGTGTAAATTATTTCAAATAGGGAGAGTTATAAACTTATACCTATTGTTCTTATTGAAAACAAATATTGGATGTGCATTTCTGTGAAGTAATTACAGCATTTCTAGTTTTATTTTGAAACGTTCACCGATCTCCGTAGTTTTTTACTATCTAACATTAAAAATGTTATAGGACTGCTTATCCTACAGACAGTGATCCTCTCCCAATACTCTTAAACAACTGCAAGTGGTGGTGTTTGTATAAAGCATAGTGGAAATTTTTTTTAAACTAACTTCTGTGGTGCCCTGTTGGCATTAACACTACCATTGTACCCTGCTGTATAATAAACATTCTTACACATTTATCATATATTGATAAAATGTTAGCCCTTAACCACTTTTTATATGTTTTAAATTTTTGAAATTCAAGTGTACCTTCCATAACATACAATAAACACTAGACTGTATTATCTGTAGGTGAATTATTTTTAATATAAATGTTATCCTAGTATTTTAAGCTTTAACTGTGCTGTTGTGCATTGATTTATATCTCACAGTTCATTAAATATCAATCCTTAGAGCTTTTATGTGAAGACTTCTTTTAATCCTTCACCTTTTGCCTTTTGCGATAGTGAATCCTGTAAAAAGTGGGAAGAAGGAATTAAAAACAATATTTAAAATGTCAGTTTAGTGCCATTATCCTTTAAATCTTATTTTTACATAATGAAGCGAGAAAAGCATTTATATAGTATGTAGCAATGCCAGTTGTACCCATAGAAATAAGTGTATTGTTAAAGTATGAAACCTGAAATAATCCTAGAACAGGCAAATGTTGCTGAAACCGTAACATCAGACATGACTGAGACAGATGTATAATAGTCCCTTTTTTATCAGTCATGCAAATTGGCCTTGCAGGATAGCATGGGCTCATTTAGCCTGAAAGCTGACCAGATGGTTGTGCTCTGTAATCCCTGATGTATAAAAGCTGTGTGTTCCTCAACAGGCTCTGGACATTGTATAGAGCCCCTGTTCTTGGTGCAACTTCTGTGCATGCTGGTAACTTTTTCTGTTATGAAAGAGCTGTTGTGTGCTCAGTTACAATAGCTTCCTCTGTCCAGAGGAGAAAAGTACTGGAATAAAATTGTCCTAAGGAAGTAAGACAGTACATCTATATTTTGCCTAATTATGCATTTTATTTTATAACTATGGAAGTGTTTCTAAACTGGAAAGTAGAAGAAGAAGTTTATTCTTGAAGAAGTTTATTCATGAAGTAATTAGGTGGAATGCAAGATTTACGAGTTCTACTCTGTAATATTTATAGTCTAATACATTCAAATGTTCTGATTTCAATTAAGATTTTGATTATGTGGGAAAACAATGCCTATTTTCAAGATGGATTCTTGAAAACCTCAAGTTTAGGAAATAACTTATTTTGTGCCTTTAGCATTTTTAAATACAAAACAATTGTATGTGTCCATTTGCCTCAGATCCCAGATTTCCACTGCCTGTGGTGTTAGTGAACCAAATCTAGAAAACACATAATCACTGACAAATAGATAGTGAGTGTGGTATCTCTGCAAGAAACTGCTTCTGACACTGCAGGATTAGATTTAGGCATGAACCTTTCTTACATGTGGTGGCTGGCACACAAATCCCTGAGGTGATGCCTTTTTAACTACACTACTACTTTTTAATTATTTCCTGCAAGAACTTGGGCAAGCTCAGAACAAACCACACAAGGGAAAAGCTGGGGAAGAGTCATGTGGGCTCATCCGTGTGTCGGCTGGATTTGGGCAGGGCTGGAAGGGTTTCCTTGTTTTGCTCTTGCTGTTATTTCTGTTGTTCCTGGTTTCAGATGAGCTACCACAGAACTGTTTAGGGTTCAGCCTGCTCATGGAAGGCAGAGCACATCAGGCCTGGTCCTCAAGGCAGCCTGTGTCCATGCACTGCACAAACTGTGAAAAACCTGGTGAACCAAGTTTGTTGAGGAGGAAGATAGAGAAGGAATTTTTCCTCTGGAGCCTGCAAGACCATGTCCACAACTTAGTAAGTTCAACACTTGCCACTGTATACGGAGTCATCTCAGGTGGCCTTTTGTGCCATTACAAACAAAATGTGTTTGTAATTCCTGGAGCACAAAGCACAGATGGCTGGGCTGAGCTGTCCCCATATGGAGCCAGTTTGGATCAAATGTCTGATTCATGGGGGGAGGGTTTTTCCTCATGTGAGAAACAGTGCGGAAGAAGAATGTCCCGTCGCTGCCCACAGAACTCTTTTTGTAGTTTAAAAAGATCTGACTGCCAGGACAAAAGATTACCATTGAAAGCAAGGGCTACTCCTAAACCTTTTTTTTTTTTTTTTTTTCTGTA
>VWYO01010283.1:73792-85315 GCA_013400275.1 Rhadina sibilatrix
TCTGTAGTAATTTGTTTTCTATATAGGCAAAGGAATTGATAACACTTGGGCTGTCCCACTTTTTACACACTGCAGAAAGGCATTCTCCCCAGAAAATGTTGGAATGAGGCCAGTGATTTGAAGAAAGATATGAGCCTTCTTCAGCAGGTCGTCATGGGCTTGTATGACTTGAGAACTTATTCATTCCAGATTGAAGAATTTCGGACTATAAGTAAATATGCTTGGCCTCTAAACTGTATTTTTTCCAAAAGCTTCCCTGGTCCTGAGATTCAGCATTGTGATTCATACTAAAATGTGAACCCTCAGTTACTTACTAATAACTTATAAGTTCTTAAAGTGCAGGTATGTCTGAACTAATGCTGGTTTTGGATGGGTTGGTTGGTTGGGTTTTTTTGTGAATTGCTCCCTCAAGCTGAATGAAACTCAAAGCTAGGAGTTTAGGTGTAGCAAGTCATCCTGTTCAGTCAGTGAAAGAGATTTTTTTAGACATAGGCTTCAAATTGGTCTCACATCCAAATTCAAGCATCCTTTAACACCACAGTGCATTTTGGATACAGTAGAAGTAATTTATTGCAGTTTTATTCACTCCTAAGTGGGGCTGATAAATTAAGGAATAATACAGGGAAACTGCTTCCATTTCAGTCCTTGAGGTTAACCCTGAACTATGGACACAGCTGGCTGTCCCTAGCAAGGTAATTGAAATGGCAGCTACACACATAAATGAATTGGTTTCACGGACAGGAATGGTTTTCAGTGTTGTCAAATAACCAGTTTTCAAAAATGCTGAAGTTCTACCTGTATTCTTCTGTAAATACAATTTTTTTATCGTTTTAATGATAAAGCTAAATCTGTCCCTGAAATGATAAAACTTTTTTACTTGAATTGACCACTCCTTGTATGCTTTTGCTATTTGTCATGTTACAAAGTCTGTAAATATTTGTACTAACTCATAACAAAATCACAATGTCCCCCTGACCTGTGTCCAAAACCATATTCATTTGCTATTAGTCATGTTTTCTTGCACTCCTGGGTCAAAACGACCTGTTCACTGGATGTAGTGTCAGTGTGTCTCTCACAATTCAGGAAGAGAAAATCTGAGTGTTAAATTCAGAATGAAAAGCCTCTATTGAGCTTTGCATGAAGTAAGGGTATTTTGAATAATTTCTCATGTAGACTTTAAGGTTGTTGCTCTGCTCATGACTACAGTAATCTTATGAAGTGCCTTTTCACAAAAAGTGAAGGTAAACAATAACAATTACACTGACACCCATATGAAGAGAGATGTGAGCTGCAGAGCTGTTACAGCTGTTTTAAACCCCAGTGCTCATGAATCCAGCTCATTTCCCACTAACCACATACTTTCCTATCTTGTCAGTGCTCACATCATGTGGCAGCCAGGATATGGGAAAGACCATATTGCAGGTTACCTGCAGGCTCTCCTTGCCCTCTCTGCCCTTGTCATTAGCCTTTGAGTCTGGCTGAATTTGAGGGAATCTCAATGGGCAGCCAGTGCAGAGAACAGAAGTCTCATGTTTGGCAAAAGCAGTGATATTTAATACAAATTCATCTACCTTTGTAACAATAGCAAGGACACAATCTCAGCAACAATGAAACCATTCCTTGCCTAGTCCCACAAAGGAAAGAGAAGTATGACAACAAATGCATTGTAAACTAAGACTGTGACAATTATGGTAATACACAAGAGGACTGAAAAGAAAAGGGAGGTAAGAGAGGGCTAAGTGCTTATCACAGAGCCATCAGAGAACTTGGGAATGAGATTGTTCAGTGACTCTGAAGTCACTGGACATTTTGTGGATCAAATCTATATTGTATCTCACACACTTCAGAATTGCCTTTAAAAATTCCAGCTGATGTATCCTCTTTATTCTATACTGCACATGAAGCAAACTTATCCAGCCTTAGGACTTGTTTGTAAATAAAGGATCCTTGCAAGTGTAAAACTTTGAGGCATCTTACCAGGAGCTTGTGTTTGCCAAGACCAAGTTAACAGAACTGGATAGGACCACCTCTCTCGTGCCTGTCTGTCATGAAACACTAAAGGTGCTATGTGCTGGCTGGATTTAGTTCCATATATGATTAAACTGGAAGATATCAGGAATGATGGTGAGTGTAACAGTGAGATCAGGTAAGTGAAAGAGTTCATCTCAGCAGTTTCTTGTTTTGGATAACAACTCACTTCAAAGGGCTTAGAAAATGGGCTGAGCCTGTGGCACTTACTTTAGAGGTAACTTTGTAAGGGGAACAATTGCACTACTGTTTCCATAACAATTTTTTGTTTAAATGCTAAGAAAATATGTGAACTTCTATCTAGTAAAAATCTAAAAACTAGCAACAGAGACGTTACAATGTATTTGAATTTTATCATATAATACTAATTGTTCACTGGCTAATCCATGGTGCCCCAGGCACAGTCCTTTGCTAAAGGGTGTTGAGATCAGAGTTCATTTTTTTCAAATCTCTCTCCAGATGGTAGAAGTGAACACCATCTTGTGAATTTTGTGTGGCAGAGATGACAGCACAGTTACCATAAGTCAACTTATCACATGCCTCTCGAGGAGCTCCTGGAGCATTTAAAACCAACATCACATCAGAGCTTCTCAAAATCCCAGTTACTAGCAGAAGATGCAAGCAGCAAAAGAGTAGTAAGAGTAATATCAATATTGTAATTTTGCAGGTAGGAGATGGGGATGAAGAACTGCAAGTAAAGGCCACAGCCTCTGGCATAACACTGAGATGCCTGGACCCCAGGTTTTGGGTGTACATGCTGTTAAGGTCCCTGTGACCCTATTGTCACAGAGACCTTACCAGCAGAGAGGGAAATTAAAGGCAGTGATAACCTCTGAGGGCCATTTTAAAATTATGCTGCTTGAACCAAGTGGGATGGGGCTGTGAGGGTAGTTTGCAAAAGCATTGGAGCTGAGATGCAAAGCAGATAAAACTCCTGCTGTTTTCTGCCTAAAAAAAAAAAGCTCCCAACAAAAAAAAATCCCGTGGTAGTGGAAAAATGGCTTTTTCTAAACTTGTATTCTAATGATTCCAGCATGGTGACTGACAGCCCTGCAAACAGAGGATGGGCTCATTGGGTATTTCATTAGTCCTTAATGAGCAGGTGAAAGACACAAGCTTTTCTAAGTCACAAAGCATCGATCAAGTTTATTCCTGCCCAGTTAAACTGGCAAATATTTGTATGTATGCGTGTAAGCTACCTTGCTACAAAAGGGTTTGTGTTTCCAATTTTAGTAAGCAAGCCTGTGGCTTCAGGGAGGGGGAGAAAGCAGCATTGTTCTAAGAACAGAGATTCTATAAAGGTAGGGGCAAAAAAAACCCAAACAACACACCCTACCCTGAGGAAAACTTGTTGGAAGGTTAGTTTTATGGACCTTGTGAAAGCAATACTAGGGGAGGGACAGCAGAATGGCTATACTTAAAACCTATAAATAATTCCTAGAAAAATGCCACCAGCTTTTCCCCTTGGTATTAGTTGAGCTATGGAAGTTTGTTGGGTGGAGAACTAAAGCAGCTTTAAAACATTTAGTTCTCAACACTGTTACCCTATTATTTAACCTTTTTTTAAAAAAAAAATCTTATTTTAAGAAAAATCTTAATATCATCAGGATATAACTGGAGAAAAATAAGCATAGTAATAATTTACTGGCTCTGATTTTTATTCCACCACAACTAAAGTGTGTGTGGGATAAAGAACTGAAAGTCCCAGAGTTCCCAAAATATCCCCCAAATCACTGTTTTGAGAGAGGCAGGGTTTCAGCACAGCCTGGTGCATACTTCAGAGAGACTGTAAATCATTAGACATGCTGTGGACTGCTGCAAGGGTCTAAAAGATCTGGTGGACAAGGAAAGGTTTCTGCAGGCAAATAAGATTTTCTAGGAGTTTGGACACTTATTTTAGACAAGGCTGTGGACTATGTAAATGTATAATGGCTTCACACTGAAACATTGTGTGGATTTATGCTCATAGACCACCTGTTTTCCTTAATTTTGGGGTATCTTTCTATTTTCTACTTTCATTGCTGTCTCTCACAGAAGTAAAAATGAACAGGCAAAACCTGGGACACCCTGGCAAAGCCACAGCAGCAGCTGCAGCCTCAGCAACTCTCCCCAGTTCTAAAGCTTTTCATGTAAATCAGAGATGGGATGAGAAACTGAGTTGTGAAGTTAAAAATAAGCACCCAGGAGCTACTCATGTGAAAAGCACTGTCAGCTGTGCAAGGGTCTGACAGAGCACTGAGCAAGTGAGGCATACAGGTAAGGCAATTGGGAACCTTCATCTGGGAAAATTAAGAACTGCTGTGTGTGGGTTAGCATTTTAACATGAAAGTTGTTTTTACAGGGCTAGATTTCATAGTTTTCAGCTTGCTGGAGCATCTGCTGTTTATATGGCTCAGCAAGTGTGCCAGAAGCTCTGAGGAAAGGTGATTCTTCTCTCAAATTTCCATAGTGTATCTTAGAGTTCCCAATGGCTAAAAACATGAGTAAAAGTACACAGAAACTGGGCTGGTTTCTGTTCTTGGGTCTTACTTGATCCTTGGTGCATCAAACCAAATCAGCTCTCACTGAAATGAGCAGTGAGTCTGAGTTTCAGCACCTGGAGATATTAGGCTGGTACTGCAAAACTCCACTGTTTGTGCAGGGCTTATTTTTAGGCATGGGTGTGATTTGGTACTTCATACTGCTGGGCACTGCTAATAAATCTGGGCAAGCAGCAGCAGAGGCAGGCTCAGGCCATGCAACCAGAGAGGCTGTAAATCTGAAATAGTAAATTTATGATTTAACAAAATTAAATTTGGAGTGGTTATGGCCTTTAAGCTACGCCTCTCAAGTTATTTCTGCAGGGGCCAGACTAGAAATGCTGTGTAATGTGTAGAGTATTATAGACCTCTGTGGGTTTGGGGTATTTTGTCTTAAACACTCCATCTGGAAGCAACTATAACTTGGAGAGGGTTCAGTGGATGTGGTTGTGTCTCTGTCGTGGCCCACAGTGGGAGAGAAGGATGTATTTTTTATTATCTGCCTGGTAATTGTAATGGGGTATAGCAATTTGTCACATTAGAGTAAAAAATGCAAATTGAACTCAAGTGTCTGTACATCATGCTACCACGGATGCTATCTCACAGTCATAAACACTTGAGCAGGAGTTTCAAGCAAAAAAAAAACAATGAAAAGAAACCTGTATGCTGGCAAGCAAAGCAGCCAAGCATCCTCCTTTGTGTCCCATCACGCAGCAGCAGGACAACCAGTGGAGCAACAACTGCCTTCAGGACACTAATTACCTGTCAATTTGTAATGTTAAGTGACTGTGGATGGTTGTTCATCTTTGTCCTGGGGAATTGGTGTGTTAACACAAACCAGTGAGGAACAGTGGAATGAAGTGAAAACCGAGCTACTTTGCTCTGAAGCACATGCAAGTGCTTTCCCAGTTTGAAGTCCAGGAGCTTAGCTACTGACCGACTAACTGTGCCTTTATTGCCTCTGAATTTAAGATGTGCTCTCCCAAAGAAAAAAAAAACCAAAAAAACCAAAAAAACAGCAAACTGGCAGTTGCATCCCTTTCTTTAAGTGACTGCACTCTTGATTTGTTGCTAAACCAAAGGGTCAGGAAATCTTTTGACATTGTAATTCAGCTACACAAGGAACGGGAGCATTTCTGTTCCACCAGAATCTCTTGGCTCACATCTGCACAATATTTTACAGTCAAAATGAGCTGGAGGATTTGGGGGAAGGTTGCTAAGACACATCAGGAGGTTCAGCTTTGTGTCTTCTGCTGTAAGTCCCTTCAGCATGGCTTAGTGCTTTGAGAAACACATACAACTGGCAATAAATCTGGCAGTGATTTCCCACAGAAACAATAATAATCCGCATTCCAATGTCCAGGTGGAAAATCAACATTGCAGGTAGCAAATTTCAGTATTAAGAAGCTGTAAACCCTGATGTGGCCACAAAAACCTGGGGAAAATCCTAAGCAGCAAACAAAATCACTGAAAAATGAGACTGCTGTAGGAGAGATGTGCAAGAATGTGTCTCTGTAGATAGATTTAAAGCCTGTAATACAGAATGGGCATAATGTTGTCTTTGAAATGCATGTCACTTAGGCATCTTGGTGTTTAAAGATAAAGCAGCATACCTGGGCATACCTGGGCATACTTTCATTAAGAAATTCTTCCTGGTCAGGCCTGACATTAAGTTGATAGAATGATGATAGAATCTTTTCCTAGTCATACTACTAATTTTACCCATAACATGGATGCAAAACACTGGGCAAACAGAGGTTTGTGGTTTGTTGTTGTTTTTTGTTTGTTTGTTTTTCTTTTTCTTCTTTTTTTTTTTTTTTCTGGGAATTCAGGAACACTGACAATTTGAGCAAATATTACTATGAAAAGAAATCTAGAAGGCATGAAGACCCCAAGAGCAAGGGATAGTTACTAATGATCTGTCAAATAAAAACAGCCCCAGATACTACAGTCTGAAAGACTGCATTAAAATAACCTTTTCTTCTTTGCTACTTCCACACCATCCATGGAGAAGCCTGAAAGATTATTAGAATAAGTTAATAGTCCCCTGTGTTTTATCTACCTAAGGGAGTTGTAACAAGACCCTGGCTGAAACAGGAAATATACAATAAATCCCATTTTTATGACTCTGTAAGTCAATGATTTTATGGTTTTAGTAACAGGCATGTAAGAAGTATTTTAGGGTTTAGTTTTCAGTGAGTTGCGTGGTTGTTTTTGGTTTGTGGTTTTGTGTTTGTTTTTCTAAGGCAGCGTATATAAGCAAATTAAATCGCATGTAATCCTGAGATTGCCAAAGAAAGATTCAGGACAGCAAAAACCTGTTCTAAAGAAGCATTTTTCTCAGCTAGTTTTATTTTTGGGAGCGTCCTGAATAGATACAGTTGTGCCTGCACCTCTATTTCAGTTGGAATGGGCAGGACCAGACCATAAAGAACAGTCCTGGCTTATAAACAGCAGCCCACTGGGTCCTTGGGCAGCCTGAACCAGTGGGGTGATAGGAACCCCCCAAGCACAGAGTGAGCTTGTGCCTCCTCTGAACACTGCCACAGGTCACTGATCTGAAGGGTCTGAAGGCAAAACATGCAAACTGAAAGTGGAGAGATGACTTCTTATAATAGAGCTTACAGCCTAATGCTGGCTGTTCCCTCCAGTGCTAATGAAGTTTATGGTATCTAAAATACAAATGTGCCTGCACACAGGATGCTGCATCTTCCGGGCAGTTCTTGGACCAGGAAAAATAACACTTGCATTTTTTTTTTCCTGATCTCTGATTGTCTCTTTCTGAAATTCATAGAACCATACAGTGGCTTGGGTTGGAAGGGACCTTAAATATAATCTCGTTCCATCCCCCCACCATGTGCAGAGACATCTCCCACTATCACAGATTGCTCCAAGCCCCCTCCAGCCTGGCCTTGGACACTTCCAGGGATGGGGCAGCCCCAGCTTCTCTGGGCAATCCGTGCCAGGGCCTCAGCACCCTCACAGCCCAGAATTTCTTCCAATATCAGCCTAAACCTGCTCTCTTTCAGTTTGAAGCCTGTCCTGTCACTTCTAGTTTGTTTTGGACACATACTCATTTCTCAGCCACTTGTAGGCTATGGAATTGAACGAATCCACAGTATGTACTTAGTACCTCTTCTCTTAGAAATATAAATAGAGATTTGTTGATCTGCTGAACTCTGCCCCAAGGCAGAGTAGGTGGGACATGCTTTGAGCTGGTCCTTCATCCTCATTGTGCCTCCTCTGGCCCATAAGCACCCCTTACTCATAAAGGTAAGGTGCAGGGGTGTGTATATGGGGATGTTTCTTATCTCTAAAGGGAGACTAGAACACTTCAGGATAGAACTGATGCTGACAGATGCACTTGGGGCTGCCTTGACTCCACCATGTTAATCTTAATCAAACCTGTATGTGCTTCTTACTATCGCAGAGAAAGCTTCAGATTTCAGTTTTATTTTTTTAATGAGGCCATGTTTCTATATTTCTATTCAATAATGTAGTTGTTCCAGATAAAATTTGAAATGGAAGTATTTCAAGCCTTGAAGTTTTCCTAATGGACAGTTCTAACAGTGGAGCTGGACATCAAAGCATATCAGAAACCTAGCTCTTGCTTAAGCCTGTAGCTGTTTTATCTGCCTCCTGAAAGAGAAAAAAAAAAAGGGCAGGGAGGGAGAATAGATACCATGTAAAGGAAAAAAAAAAAAATTAATGCCAGGTGTCTGGAAACAGTAACTTACTTAGCTTCCTTTTGGGGAAAGGTGCAACAGCAAAGCCCACAATCCCTTTTCATCTTCTCTGCAGCACTCCTCATCCTGCTCTCTTCCTGTATCCCAAATAAACTTGGTTGGCCAACCTCAGAGCTGTGAGGGTTATCCTGCCACCTCCTGCTGAAATCCATCCTCATGGCACTCCAAGGCAACCAAGCTGGGTTTTTTTAAATGGGGTTATGGATGAGTAAGTTGGACCCCTGGCACTACACACGATTCTTGTAGGGAATAACAATAACAATAATAATAAAAACAACAACTAACACCTTTTCCTGCAAGTTTTGTATGAGCTACTCTAGAGGCAAATCCCTGCCTTAGGCCTCAACCCCACTGAGTTCTTGTTTATTCTAGGAAATGACTTTGTGTGATACTGTGGGCTGTATTATTATTCTTTAAATTTATAGGTTTGTACCAACCCCCCAAAGTCTGCCATGAAATTCACAAGCATGCAATGCTGATCTCAGTCTGCTGCCTGGGCATACTTTTATTAAGAAATTCTTCCTGGTCAGGCCTGACATTAAGTTGATAGAATGATGATACCATAGTTTGACTGAGCCCTTTTGGAGTTGTTCAAGATAAGGAATTTGATTGTTGTCACAACCCAGCCCCAGAGTTTTAGCACTGCCCTTGTTGATGGAAGCTGGAGAAAGAAATTTTTTTCATCATAAATCTTAAGAAAGTGGTGGGAGAGAAGGGGGTGAAACTCCAGACAGCACTGTGGTAGGAGTAAAAGCTACTTTGTATTTTGAGACTGGTGGAAAATTTCAGATACCACAGCACATGCTTTCTCAGCTAACATACAAACCCCCTAGTCACCCTTTTCAGTATGTGCACCTATTATAGTTCCAATTAGCAGTATTGGTGTTGTGCAGAAACTGCACGTGGAGACAGAGAGTAGGTTGGTAGTTTGCTGTTTTCCTCCAGCCTTTATTTTCCTGCTAGTGTCACTCTACCTGCAGAGCAGAGCACTGTAGCTGCATTTTGATTGCATGAAATCAATCCCTCCTCTTCACTGCCTCTTTTTCTGCTTTACTGGACTCCTGGTCTGTTTAAAAAAGGTGTCAAGACTGGCCATAGTGCTTCTGTGTAACAGAAAATAACTTGGCAGACACGGAGGAGTGTAAATGTTTGGTTAAAATAGCAATGTTTCAGGTCAGCAAGCAGATTGCCTAGTTCCAGCCAGGGGTGAATTTTTACCACCTCGTATAAGCTGCTGTTTACTGGAAGCATTAAGAGGTAATGAATGCAGGCAGCCCTGTGGGTCAGCAGCCCCCAGTCCTTGGGGATCCTCTCCCAAGCACCAGCTGTACCAGGAGCTTGCCAGCAGGGCAGGGCAGTGGGCAATGCTCTGCCAGCTGCATGCATGGGAAGTATCTTCCCACCAACACATTGCATAGGAATGTGTTTCAATGTTTGTGATCTCGTGGGGATGCCAGCACTTACTGTTCTGAAAGAATTTTCAGTCATTTTACTGTTTGAAAAAAAGAAGTACAAGGTCCTGTCATGTAGATCATGTAGACTTGGGGCTAAAAAAAAATAAACTTATGGACTTGATAGCCTTATTGCAGGCATAGGAATATTCACTATTGTCAATGCTTTTCCCTGCAAACCCAGGAAATGTTTTTAAAGCTGTTTCGTGTAATTATCAATCTGGAAAAAAAAAAATTCCAGAAATAAAATACAGAGACGGGAGAATTTCATATTGAAGTAGAAAAGTATGTTCATTCATGTCAGTCAGTGGGTACTTTGCATTGCTCTGGCCCATTCTGCTGCACTCATTCTCAGGGATGCACTGCTCTCACACTCACTGCTGTCAGGCAAGGTCCCAAAGTATTCAGTTCCCAACCAGCTGGGTAAGGTTTTTATTACACCACATGCTTTTTAAACATGTATTCTTTTACCCTGCTAGGGAAACCTCAAGCCTGAGGCTTTGCTATGACTAAATTTGAAGAGCTAAGAAGATGAGTGAAAAACAGTTCTCTCTCCAATTCCCCCTGCAGGTGAGCAAGCTTCTAAGGCTGTCACATGCACGTGTGTGTGAACATTTCTGCCTCCATTTGAGGCCCAGACTTTCTTCTAGGAGTGCAGGGTTGTTCTAAGAACAAGGTTTTGGTCCTTGAAATTAGCACCTGTGGTGGGCAAATAAGAGGTACCTCTACTCCACTGGGCATGTTACAACTCCTTGTTTGCTTGGCATGTGCCTTTGCTGGAACCAGGACGTTAGCAGCTGAGTTAAAGGGATCAAGGTTTCATCTGCAGTCATAAAATTAAAAATTGCAGAAAAGCCTTTCTCAGCTTAGGACCCTGTGTTTGTGAGTCTGTATCCATGGTTGCTTTCACAGCTTGTTCACATTTTTGGTCTGGTTTCTGAGCATTGGCTTGTGGTAGGTGTGTTTCTACTCACAGGTTTGATTTAGGGGCAGAAACTGGAATAATAAGTGCGTGATCGAGCAGTTGCTTGCACGTTTATAACTGGAAAGAATTTATTCAGCTAATAAATGTCAGCTTGTTTTCTCTGTGCAACCTGGTGTAGTGGAAGATGTCCCTGTCCCTGGCAGGGGGTTGGAACTAGATGATCTTTAAGGTCCCTTCCAAGTTAAACTGTTCTGTGATTCCATGATTATATCAAGGCACTTTTTCCAGATCAAGTCAGAACTCCCTTTATTGCACCACTGTTTGCAAGGTATCATAAACAGTATCTAGCCTCTTCAATTTTTTTTAACTTTCTGAAAAGAAAGCATCCCCAGCTGCTCAGCCTAATCTCCCTCATTTTTAAGCTTCTCAACATTATTACTCTCTGAAACTGCTCACCCATCACTATGTCTAGGTGACATGCTTTTCGTGTGTACATCCTGCTTAAGTATTTGCACCCAGAAAAAAAAAAAAAAGAAAAAAAAAAACCAACCAAAAAACCCTAAAAAAAAAGGTCTTTCCTAAAAATATATGAATGTATCTCCGCCAGATTGGCCTGAAATCGTGTTCATGTTCACAGCAAGGTTTTTACTTCGGGGAGAAGAATTTAAGCGCTCGCTTGCCTTCCGGCGAGGACGAGGCAACTTTCTCTCTCGCTCTTCCCAGAAAGACAACCTCCCCTCCCTTCCCTTCCCTTCCTTTCCCTTCCCTTGCCCAGGGCTCTCCTTTGTTCGGGGCCGGGCTGCGGGGCGGAGAGGCGGGACCCCGTGCGCGCCCGGCGGGGGCAGCGCGGCGGG
>VWYO01010288.1:2306-13121 GCA_013400275.1 Rhadina sibilatrix
CAGGGGCTCGGCCGCAGCCCGGCACCCCGGGGACACTCAGGGACAGTCCCGGGACACCCCAGCTCCGGAGAAAGTTTTAACCCCACTCCTGAATCGCGGCCCCGTTTGCCGAATTGGGATGGGGGCAGGTGCGCTCCAGTCCAGCTCTGGAGGGAGGGGATAACCCCGACTAAGCTGTCCCGGGCCGTGCGGGCCAGGCCGGGCCAGAGGCTGCGGGGGCCCCGGGACATCCCCGCCCGCTGCGGGCTCTCCCCAGCTCCGGGCTCGGCTGTGCGGACAACGAGGACGGGAATCCAGGTGCCTGCCCTGAGCACCTCCGCTCATCCTTTGGGATCCCCCACTTCACTCGCCCGGCGTTTTTCCTTCGGCCACGCGATTTTCCCTGTCCGCCCGTGTCCGGGGCTGCAGAGGGACAGCGGGACACCTCCCGTGCCCGGGGGGGGGACACGCGGGGCCCCTCGTTACTCCGGGGAAAGGTGCGGGTTTGGCTCCGGTTGCCCCGGTCGCTCCCGGACCCTCTGGCCGGTCCAACAGCGGCCCCGGGCACGTTCCCAGCGCGCAGGGCAGCGCTGAAATGTCAGAGTTTCCCTAAAACCCGGGAGGGTTTCTGGAGATGGCCCCGGCGGCCCCTCACAGCCCGCACAGCTCCTCACAGCAAAATTGGGGTGAATGTAAGGAAAGCTGCCCCCCGCGGGACCGCCCCCCGAGCCGAGGCGCTGCCTAATCCCATTAGCAGGGTGTTAATTTAACAACCTCCGGCGCTGCCGGGCGCGGGGCTCGGCGCTGCCCGCCGGCGCTCCCGGGGCTGCGGCTCTCGCCTCCCTCCTGCCCTTCTCGCCGGGTTTATTCGGTGTTTCACAACCCCCGGGGTTTGTAATGGCTCTTGCGGTCATTAACGTGATTTACTGAGGCTTTCTCCTCTAATTACCTCGCCCTCGAGCTATTAAATGCATGGAAGCAGCTCCGCGGGGACCGAGGCGCAGCTCGCCGGGCCCGGGCCCGAGTCTGCCGGGCCCTTCCGGGGCAGGGCCGGGAGGATGGACCGGGGGCATGGAACCGGGGGATGCTCGGGGAACCGGGCCACGGATCGCCCCCCACTTCTAATTTGATTTCCCTGTCACGGAGCACCAGCCAGCCCTGGCCCTGTCCTGCCTCGGGAGGGGACGGATCCTTGCCGAAGTCGGCCCCGGTGAGACGCCGAAGCATCTCCGGTACCAGCACCGGGGCCGGAACACTGCTGGGACCAGCACCGGGGCCGGAACACTGCTGGGACCAGCACCGGGGCCGGATCACTGCTGGGACCAGCACCGGGGTCGGATCACTGCTGGGACCAGCACCGGGGCCGGAACACTGCTGGGACCAGCACCGGAGCGCCTCCGGTACCAGCACCGGGAGCGGAGAACCGCTGGGACCAGCACCGGAGCACCTCCGGTACCAGCACCGGGAGCGGAGAACCGCTGGGACCAGCACCGGAGCATCACCTCCGGTCCCCCGGTCGCTGCCCCGAGCGGTTCCCGTGCGGGCTCAGGGGCTGAGCGGCGGCGGGGCCGGGCCGGGCCGGGCCGGGCCGAGCCGGGGCAGAGCGGAGAGGAGCGGCCCGGTTCCCTCGCCTTTAGCCCGGGAGAAGCCCCGGGGATGGAGAAGCGGGAAGGGTTTTATTCCATCCGCACCGGGGGCAGCGGGAAAGGCGCTCGGAGCCTGTTTTAAAAGTCAAATGGCTTCGGGTGCCGGAGCTCGTCCTCCTCCCCGGGAACAATGCGCTGCTGCTCGCCCACCTCCCCCTGCACCGCCCGGGCTCGGGGAAGGGAGGGGGAGAGCCCGAGCGGTTCTTCTCCTCCTCGGCTCTCGGGGGGCCGTTCCCCGGCGGGACCGGGAGCGGCTGGAAAAGCAGAGGAGACCTGGGTTGAAATAATCAGGAGCGATTTATTCCCCCGGAGTGACAGTTCTTTTGAGCAGTTGCCGAATGGCAGTTTCTGTCTTTCTGAAAGCTTTTCTTCCAGATTCTGTTCAGATTAGGCTGGGGAGATGAATGAGGCCATTATCCAGCCCAGTAGCTATTCTGAAATGCCAAATTAATTACCAAGGGCTAAATCAAGGCGATGGGGGCNAAACCCCCCAAACTTCGCTCCTCGAGCGCGGGGGCAGCGGCGGCCGGAGCCGGCGGAGCCACCCAGGAGACTCGAGGAGTCCCCGGCCCCGGCATCTCTCACCTCCGGCGGGGCCGCCGGGCACCGCGGGGCTCCGGGAGAGGCTAAACCGGGGCCGAGGCCGCTGGTGCCGCTCACGGGTCCGGGCACTCCCCGTCACCTCCCCGCTGCCCATCACGGGGACTCTGGGTCACCTGCGCCGCTCCCGGAGCGCGGGGAGGAGCGGCCCCGCCGGCCCGAACCCGTCTGCAGCGCTTCGCCGGCAGCCGAGCCAGCCCGGGCCATTCCCCGAGCCCCTCAGCTCCGAAGGGCCCGCTCGGAGAGGCCAAAAGGATCCGCCGGTGGCTTCTTTGCGATGAGAGGGGGCGGGCGAGGGATGCTGATCCGTAACTCGGCCTGGAGGGTGACAGAAACAGAGAGAAAGGGAATTAGGGAAGGAGGCACGGCCGGCTCCTCTTTCCGGGCCGATGTCTCTCATGCCAGCATTTGCACATGACATTTAATCCTCCACCCCGAAGCTCCGCGGCTCCCGGCGGGCAGTTATTGTTATTATTGTCGCTCTAATATTTACGCTTTGCTCCCAAACAAGTGTAATTTCCCCCATCGCTTTGTAGCTCTTCAGGCCCCTAATCCAGTTTTCTCTTCGGTTCCCGGGGGACCACACCTCTGGCTCCTCTCATTCATGGAGGGGGAAAAAAAAATGAACGAATTTTTGACATGAAAAAGTAACAGTTTAGGGAACGGCGGCGGAGCCCGGCTGTCCCTTTGGGGTGGGGTGGGGGCAGCTGGGCACGGGGCTGACGCTGAATCCCCCGCAAATGCCCACGGTCAGCCGGGGGCAAACCGGCCCAGCCCGGGCAGCGGCGGCAGCAGAGCCAGGCAAGAAGCTCCCCCAGCACTCGACTGTCCTTGCAGAGCAGGGATAAGCACCCAGGAGGTTTCCCAGGGGCTGGGAAGTGGGCTGGAGAAGGAATCAAGCCTTTAATGTAAATTGGCCGTGGCTGGCAGGGAGCGCTGAACACTGGGCTATTCAGCATCTCTGTGAACCTCTAATGATCAGCTCGGTTTTCAATTACACACCCGCGATTGCCACCAAGCGAGATAAGCCCCCCGGAATCGTAGATTTTTCTCTCGCAAAGATGTTTTCTTTAGGGCGGGCGGGCTGGGAAGCTCAGGGAGTAATATTTGATTTATTTTCAGCAGAGCTGCGGGACGCCCAGCAGCCAGGAGAGCTCCGGGCTGGCCCGAGCAGGAGCCAGAGCGGCTCAGGCGCTGCCGGGAACTCGCAGGTGGATCCAGCCCTGCGGGTCCCAGGCATTCCCAGGCAAACGGGGGCTCTCCTGGATGGCAGAGCTGCCGAAGCCTTTGATTTATTTGTGTGCTCCCCTGCGGAAACAGCGGCTTCGTTTGGATGGGTGAGGACAGGGGAGTGAGATCCCNGAGTGAGATCCCTGTCCCACAGAGTGAGATCCTGGTTCCCCAGTGAGATCCCTCTCCCCCAGTGAGATCCCTGTGCCCCCCAGTGAGATCCCTGTCCCTCAGTGAGATCCCTGTGGCCCCAGTGACATCCCTGTGCCCCAGTGACATCCCTGTGCCCTCAGAGTGACATCCCTGTCTCCCAGTGAGATCCCTGTGCCCCAGTGAGATCCCTGTCCTCCAGTGAGATCCCTGTCCCCCAGTGAGATCCCTGTGCCCCCCAGTGAGATCCCTGTCCCTCAGTGAGATCCCTGTGGCCCCAGTGACATCCCTGTGCCCCAGTGACATCCCTGTCCCCAAGCCCCCAGCTTTGTCCCCACCCCTCATTCTGCACAGGGATTTGATGTCTCCACTCCGGCTGCCCCTTCACGTCCCCCTGGCACTGCCTGACACCCCAGAGAGCCCTGGGCACCGCGAGCTGCTCCTTTGGGTGAAAACCATCCTTGACTGAGAACCGTCCCCGCCTGGGCCCTGCCGGGGGAGGGTAACAGCGAACAAAGCCTTTCCCGTTTGATCTGAGCCCGGTTTTACCCGGAGAAAATCGATCCCTTCGCTCTCTGCCCCGAGCTGCTGCAGCCAGGTGTGAGCAGCACCTCCAGCACAGGAGCTGCGGCGCTGAGGGAACGCGGAGGGAGGGAGGGAGAGGTTCGGACGGGTCCAAGGGCAAAGAGGGAGCAGGCAGGACAGGGAGCCGCAGCTGCTCTCTGGGCAGCGCGGCCAGCAGGGCACCGCGGGCCTTTCAAACCACAAATATTCCTGTAAAAACATCAAACGGAGCGGGGGCAGCTCCTCAGCCGCCTTGCAGGATTGTGTCTGGGCACGGCGGGCACTGCCGGTGGCACTCGGTGAGGGAGGGGGTTTGGCTGTGCCGTAAGGAGCTGGCCCGCGCAGAGATTTTGTGTCTCCGCAGAGATTTTGTGTCTCCGCAGGATTTTGTGTCTCCGCAGAGATTGTCTGGGGGATCGCGGATTTCTCCAGGAGCCGCGGAAGGTGGCAGAGCTGAATCCCCGATCCCAGCGGGAATGTTCCTGCCCTGTGAAAGGGAACCCGATCCCCTTAAGCCGGTGGAAGGTGAAGGTGGAACCTGGGCTGGGCTTCCAGGGGAGAGGGAAGGAGAGCGGCAGAGGCCGGGGCCGGGGCAGGCAGGGCCGGGTGGATTTCAGCTCCCTGAGGAGCAGGATTATGGAAAGGCAGATCCCCAGAGCCGCCGGATTCCCGGCTCTCGGTAACTCCCCTTGGCAGACAATGAACTCTTCCCTCTGCCTGCAGTGCCCACGGGGCTCGTGGGACCCCGCTCCGCCTGCGCTGGGGCAGCCCCGGGGCGGGCCCTGTTCCAGCGCTGCAGAGGAAGGGGGCGTTTGGTTGTTTTCTTTGTTTAGAAGTAACAGTAATAAATATTCCTATTTCTATTTCTATTTCTATTTCTATTTCTATTTCTATTTCTATTTCTATTTCTATTTCTATTTCTATTTCTATTTCTATTTCTATTTCTATTTCTATTTCTATTTCTATTTCTATAAAAATAAAAATAAAAATAAAAATAAAAATAAAAATAATATAAATTCCAGAAAGCATCCTGTTCCCCGAGGGAAGGAGTGGCGGATCTGTAGGGATTGAGCCAGCGAGGCTGGGGCAGGGCAGAGGGGCTCATGGAAGTGTCCTCTGGATATCAGAGGGGCCTTCCCGGCACCCCAAAATCAGGGGAGGCCGCCGAGAAGGTGCTGGGGGCGAGCCCCGGCCCAGCCCCGAGCAGAGCCCCGCCGTCTGTCTGTCCGGAGGAGTTTTCCAGCGCCTTCCCCAGGGCGCTGCGCAGCCTTCGGGCTCCCGCTGGCAGCCAAACTAACCCAATTATAATTAAGGATGTATTAAGCGGGGATGAAGCGGCCCTCGAGCGGCTCCAACCTTCCGACGGAGGNTCCAACCTTCCGACGGAGGGCTCGGGGACAGGCGGCTCGGGGACAGGCGGCTCGGGCCGCGCCCCGCGGCGTCCCCGGGAGGCTGGCCGGGGCTTTGGGGACGGGGCCGCAGCATCCCGGGGCTCCTCCCGGGACTCAGAGCCCTCATCCCGCCCCATGGCAGGCCCGGGGTCCTGCAGAGCCGCCCCCGGCGCTGGGCTGAGCTCCGCGGCTGTGTCTGTCCGTCCTTCCAGCCCCAGCAGCGCCGCGCACCGCCCTGCTGCCCACGCCGGCCCGCGGGCACGGGTGGGTCTGAGCGAGTCCCGGCACGGCTCTGCCTGAGCGAGCATCACCCCCGAGTGCTGCGGGGCCCGCACCGCCCCGAGCCCCGCCGGGACCCCCGGCCGGCACCGCCCCGGCCCCTGGCGAGCCCCGGGAGCGCCGGACGAGAGCGCACGGGAAGCGCCAAGGGCAGGGGATCGAGGCGCTGGTGGGAGAAGGCCAATGGAGCGCTCCGGGGCAGCCTCAGTTTCCCCAGACGCTGAGCAGAGAACGATGCTCGCGGCCTCGGTAAAGCTCTTTTACCTTCTGGGCAGGAAAGGGGGCTCCGAAATCCAGCCAGGGGCGTGGAGACACCCCGTCCCTCCTCCCGCTGCCTCAGGAGCGAGCGGGAGGAGAAGGTGAAGCTCTTTTCTTCTGTCCCTTCCCTCTGTGCCTCCTGCTGTCGTCCACTGTTCATCCTCTGCTAGAGACAAGCAAACGCATTTCTTTGGATTCCCTGGATTCCCTGGATCCTCATCTCCCGATGCTGCCCGGCCCGGGCACGCAGACGCTGCCCCTCGGAATTCCAGCCTCACACCTGTGACACCTGTAACACCTGGAGACACCTGTGACACCTGGAAACACCTGTGATACCTGTAACACCTGTGCCACCTGTGTGTCCAGGGCTGGCCTCTGATACACCGAGGCCCGGCTTTCCCACNTAACACCTGTGCCACCCCGCTGGCCTCTGACACACCGAGGCCCGGCTTTCCCACCTGCTTTAAACTCCAATTTGCAGCTCGAAGCCCGGAGCCGCTGCTGGCGCCCCGGGGCTCTGCTGGGCACGGGGTGGCTCCGCTGAAGCTGCCGATGAAGGCACCGGGATGAACCCGGGCAGCGGAGCGTGCAAACCGCCCTGGGGCTGCAGGGCTGCGGACAGCAGAGCGCCGGGGGTGCCTCCTGCCCGCAGAACCCTGGGCTTGCTGTCGTCCTCGCTCAGAAATACCTGTGCCCACCTGGGCGCCTGCCCTTGTCCTGCCACCCCGAGGGGATTGAGGACGGGCTGCTCCAGCCCGGCTCTCTCTGCTTCCAGCCTCTTCCGCCCGCCTCGGGTGAGATCTTTGTCCCATTTTCCCCGCTCACCCGAGGGCGAGATAAACGCTGTCCACAAACCCCTTCTCCTGCTCCCGGCTGTCATTCAGGTGCCTGCAGGGGACACCGAGCTTGTCACCTGGGCGAGGTACGGGGCCAAGGTCCCTCTCCCTCTCCAGCCTCTCCCAAGGTGCATCCGCAGCGGATTCGCGCGGGGTGCAAATCAATTGCTTTGATTTAAAGCGAGCAGGGGAAAGAGGAATTTCAGGGAAAGGAACGATCCGCAGGAGCTCAGGCTGAGGTCCTGCTGCCATCTGCTGGGGTCGCAGCGCCGAGCCCACCGCGCCAGCCTGGGGTGGGGCCGGGGGCAGAGACCCCTCCAGGGGGCTGGGAGGGGCCGGGATCCCCGTCCTTGTTCCTCCGGGCCCGGCCCTCCCCCGCTGCAGCCTCGTCTGGGAGCAAAACCTCCGGAGAGGCCCAACAGCCCCAAGTGTCCCCGCTGAGGGTCTTGGATGTCCCTGGCTGCTCGGGATACCCCTGGCTGCTCAAGGATGTCCCTGGCTGCTCCGGGATGTCCCTGGCTGCTCGGGATACCCCTGGCTGCTCAAGGATGTCCCTGGCTGCTCCGGGATGTCCCTGGCTGCTCAGGATGCCCCTGGCTGCTCAGGGATGTCCCTGGCTGCTCGGGGATGTCCCTGGCTGCTCAGGATGCCCCTGGCTGAAGTGTCTCAGTCCCCGGGCTGGGAAGACCGAGCTCAGCTCCTGCGGGGGGCAGGGACGTGTGACGTCTGCTCAGAATTTCGGATTTACACCTGGTTTACACCTGGGCCATCATAAAACGTGCGTGTCCAAAAGTGGAGGGGCAATGGCAGTGACAGGGGTGGGACACGGCAGTGACAGGGGTGGCACACAGCAGTGGCAGTGTCAGGGGTGGCACACGGTGGCAGTGCTGCCTCGGTGCCCTCGTGGCTGTGCTGGGTGACAGAGCTGTCACCTGGGGAAGGACAAACTGCTGCTGCTCTGGGCTCACAGCCCTGGGACGCTGCCACCTCCACCTCGGGACGTGTGGCTGCCCGGGGACGTGTCCAGCTGTCCCCAGGCCTGGGGGCAGCACAGCCCCAGGGATTGCCCAGGTTTGTCCAGTCTGGTTATGGGCTCAGCTCACCTGGCAGTGCCCGGAGCGAGCTCCCGAATCCCGGGCTGACTGCCCAGGAGCTCAGCAGGAGCTGTGGCCTTTGGGCAGTGAAGGTACTGCTGGCCCTGCAGACTCCGAGGTGGCCGAGGCAGGGGGCTGAGGGTCACCACAGCCACAGATGCCACGGCACGCACGGAATGTCAACACCCGCACGTGGTCCCTCCTCCGGGCTGACCCCGGCAGGCTGCCAGAGGCGGAGCGCTCCCTGGGAAGCGTTTTCCAGGGATTCACTGCCCGGCTGGGTGCGCGGGGCCGGCGGAGCTGCGGCCCCGGGGATGCTGAGCCCGCTCCAGCCGTGCAGTTCTCCGGCAGGACACAGGGTGGAAACCTCAGCCCACGGGAAAGCCGCTGCAGCCCGGCTCTTCCCAGCGCTCTGCCCCTTCCCGGGGCTGCCTGCGCTCCTCCTGGTCCCGGACAGGGATCCGGATGGGGATCCGGACAGGGATCCGGACAGGGATCCGGACGAGGATCCCCTGCGGTCAGGGCAGGGAGCTCTGAGCACTGAGGAGAGGCGTTCCAGCTCCGGCTGAATCCCTCCCGGAGCCGGGGCCGAGCAGCTGGGAGTGCCGGCAGCCCCGGATCAGCGCAGATCAGACTCCCGTGCCCAAAGGGGGCCAGCTCTGGAGCCCTCCCAGCCCGGAACTGGCCAGAAAAGCTCTGACGCCTCAGCAGATTGGGTCATGTAGAGTTACACTGGAAGGGGAAGGTCTGGTGTCAGATCTGCCCGCAGCGAGGTCTCTGCCCCAGTTTCATTTCTCAAGGGCTGCGGAAGAGCCCGTCAGGATCCTCTGAGCGTGCACCGAGAAATGAAAAACACAACTGGTGGGGAAAACCAGAGGCGAGAAGGTTCCCTTTTCAGTGACGCTGCTTCCCCTTCCCTCCGAGGGACAGCGGCGGGGAGAGGAGCAGAGCTGGGGCTGGGCTGCCCCAGGCTCCTGTGGGAGCTCAGGGAGGGAAGCGATGGGCTCACCTGGCACCTGTGCAGCCCCGGCAGGGCACGGCAGCCTCGGGGGCTGTGCAAGGACAGGCTCAGCCGCCCCCAGGCTGCGGGAGACCCTGGCTCCGGGCAGGGGGAGATGTGCTGGCTGCAGCCTGCAGAGCTTGGCCTGAGTGCAGGGCCGTGACTTTAGGGCATTTTGGGGCAGCTGAAGTGCTCGATTCCCACTGTGGGGCTGGGCTGGAGTTTCTGTTTCAAGGAGGGTGCCTGGGTGTGGGGCAGAGAGGGAGGAATGGGAACAAGGCTGTGAACTTCAGTGTAAGGTGAACTTGGGTGTCCAGGGCCAGGCTGGACAGGCCTGGAGCAACGTGTTCAGCTCAAGGTGTCCCTTCACCTGCCGGGGCTTTGGGACACAACGACCTCCAGGGTCCCTTCCAACCCATCCCATTCTTTGACCCTGGGGTGTTCACAGAGAACCCAAAGGTCTAAATGAGCTCAGCAGAGCCCAGCCTCAGCTTCCTCCTCCTGCTGGGGCTGGTCGGCAGCTCCAGGGGCAGGAACTGAGCTGGGATGAGCTGGAGCTGCTGGTGCTCCATGGCCGTGCTCTGGCTGGAGCTCCAACAGCTTCAGCATCACTGTTGGAGTCACCAGAGCCAGGACCATGCTGCCCCTCCTCGTGGTGGGAGCCACTGGGGACGCCCTTCCTGCTCTCCGTGTGACCCCAAAAGCCACCTGGGATCACTGCCTGCTGTCCCCCTGGCATCCCCAGGATCCCCTGGCCTCAGACCAGCTGGCAATAAGGAGCACGGCTCGCAGGGAGCTCCCAGGAACTCGCTGGTGTCGCCATCCCTGGGAGGTGCCCCTGCTGCAGAGCCCTTTCCCCGAGCTGGCTGTGTCAGCCTGCTGGCCCCACGTGCTGTTTGTCACCGCTGCAGCCCTGGCACGGCCCCTCCCTGCCCTCCTCCGCTTCCTTCCGCCGCCGCCAGCCCCACCAGCCCATCTTTGGCAACTTCCTCAGCTGCTCCGGGCCCCCAGGAGCGAAAACAAGGAGCTCCCAGTGCCTCCAGTGGCGAGGGCAGGGGACAGGAGGGGACACACTGCAGCCAGGGGGGTTTGGCCTCTGCAGCTTTGGCCCTTCAGACACCGCCCAGCTGCTCCAGTTCAGGGCCCTGCCTGAAAAGCTGGGTCTGAAGTGAGGAGGTGGGAATGGGGCAGAAGGGCTGGGAAAGGCCGGGCTGGCACCCCAGACTGGCACGGAGTGAGGAGCTGAGGCCAAGAGGAGCTGGGACACAAAGCTGTGCCCTCGGCTGTGCCCAGCTCAGCGCCTTGGGGCAGGTGGCACCATGACACCGACACCAGACCTTCCCTGCCCCGCTGTTTCTGCTGCCTCAGGATTTCTTCTGAACTGCTGGTGGCTGCTCAGCCGAGCCCCTGTCCTTTGTGGGGGTTTCACCTGGCCAGGTGAGGCAGCAGTCAAGGCTCTGGTCCCACACGCTTTGCACGGCGGCCCCGGGTCACCAATGAAAGGGGATTTCGGCTCTGACTGGGTTTGCTTTTTTTGAAATTCACTGGAATTTCACTGCGGAACCCGCAGCTATTTTGGCCCCCGGGCAGGTTTCGGGTCTCGGAGCGGCAGTGGCAGCGGTCACTCTCTCGGGCAAACCCAAATCCGCAGAGGAACCGGCCCAGGTTCCTGCCCGCAGCACCGGCAGCACGCCCGCGGGCACCTGGGGCTGGGGACAGGGCTGGGGACAGAAATCGGGCTGGGGACAGAAATCGGGGCTGGGGACAGGGGCTGGGGACAGAAATCGG
>VWYO01010289.1:0-15160 GCA_013400275.1 Rhadina sibilatrix
TTACTAGGAATATTAAAAACAAAATTGTAGTAGTACAAAAAAGAAAACACAGAGTCAGAATACAACCTGACACCCTGTTGGTCAGGGTGTTGGTAGTGGTCCAATTATGTCCTCCTGCAGTGACAGATGTGATTGTGTTGAAGCAGAGAGGATCCTGAAGGGTGTAGTTTTCTCTGAAAGTCTAGGATGATAAGATGGGTCCAGTCTGACTCTGGGAATCCAGTGGAAACAACCTATCCTCATGTTCTGAATCTCAGGTTCTATCCAGTTAGGAATGCTTGGCTCCTCCCACTGGGTGGAGCAGCTCACAATGGAATGATATAACGTTTTCAGTCATGCAGTGAGCCTTAACAGCCCGTTAACAGAAGATAAGCCCTGGAGGAAGGATGGGTTGTGGAAGAGATAAGGAACACTGCCTCATCTGGTTTTAACAGCTGGCCCATTAACAGAAGACACCTGCCCCTTCCCCCCAGAGTCATAAGGAATGGGTGATAGGAGAGATAAAGAAAACAACCTCCCCAACCAGTTTCAACAGATGGCAAATAGAATGCATACTTTTGGTTACATCTTGCATTGCAACCCAAGACAATGGATGACGAGAAGGCTGGGACACTCAACAGCTTTTTTGCCTCAGTCTTCAAAGGCAACATCTCTTCCCACACCTTTTGAGTGGATGGACAGCAGGATGGGGAGTGAGGGAGTAAGACTGTTCACACTGTATGTAAAGATCAGGTTCATGACCACCTGAGGAGTCTGAATGTTTATGGAATCTGATGAGATGTATCCCAGACTCCTGAGGGAATTGGCTTATGCAGTTGCCAAGCCACTCTCCATGATATTTGAAAATTCATGGCAGTCAGGTGAAGTCCCATGTGACTGGAAACAGGGAAACATTGTATTCATCTTTAAAAAGGGTAAAAAGGATTTTCCTGGGAACTACTGACGTGCCAGTCTTAACCTCTGTGCCTGGGAAGATCCTTTAACAGGTCCTCCTAGAAGCCATGCTAAGGCACGCAGAGAACAGGGAACTGATTTGGAACAATCAGCATAATTTTACCAAGGGCAAGTCCCGCCTTGCCAACCTAGTGGCCTTCTGTGATGAAATGACTGCATCAGTGGACAAGGGAAGGGTACAAGTGTCATTAATCTGGACTTCTGTAAAGCCCTTTACACTGCCACAACATCCTTCTTGCCAAATTGGAGAGAAAGTTATTTGATGAGTGAACTGCTAGATGGTTAAGAAAGTGGTTGTATGGTCACATCCAGAGGGTAGTGGTCAATGGCTCAGGTCCCAATGGGCATCACTGAAAAATGTTGTCCCTCCAGGATCCTTATTGAGGCCATGTTATTTAACATATTCATTAATGACATAGACAAAGAGATAAAGTGCATTTTCACCAAGTGCACTAATCTGACTGGTGCAGTTGACACACTTGAAGGACAGGATCCAGATGGACCTGGACAAGCTCAAGAAGTGGGCCCATAGGAATTTCACGAGGTTTAACAAGACCAAGTGCAAGCTGCTGCCTACACTCAAGGAAACCTCCGCTATCAGTACAGGCTGAGGGATGAACACATTGAGAGCAGATCTGCTGAGAAGGACTTGGGTGTGAGAGTCCAGGGTATTCCTCTGGAAAGCCTGGATGAACAGAGACCTGTACAGGGGAGTTTGAAACCTGTACAGGGGGGTCTAAAAAATGTACAGGGGGGTTGTAAACCCTGGCATAGACCCCAAACAAGCAAGAGCCTCAACTATAGTCCATGAGAAAAGTTACCAACTCTATAGGAAGAATTGCAAACTCTGAAAAGTAATAAAAAGTAATAATATTTTCACGTTAAAGGTTTTAGAATAGAAATGACTAGAGACAAGATAGAAGATTCTAAGCGTAGCCCTAAGGTCTTTTCCTTCTTCTTCGTCTCCATTTTGTACCGTGATGATGACATTAAGTAGATTTAGAGGGATTGGGTCAGAGTAAAAAACACCTGTTTAGTGTAGAGTATAGATATTGGTTCACAATTGTAAATAATGAGCACATAACTTTCTGTATATAAAATGACAAGCTGAAGACAAGCAGGAAGTCATCACCTGTTGCCCGTGCTGTCCAGACCCTGGCAGACCTCAAAGAAAAAGTATTGTGATAAGATAAAATAAACAAGAAAAGCAGCCTTGAAAACGAACATCTAAAGGCTCCTCATCATTTCTGCGGGCTGTGCGGAGCTTCTCTGAGGACAAAGAGCAAATACCACCCTAATCTTGAGCAAACAGAGACCCAAAGACTTAGGTGTGGTGGTTGATGAGTGAAGTGAGCAGTGAGCTGCTGCTGCCCCTCTGCTCTGGTGAGAGCCCATCTCTAGTGCTGCATCCAGCTCTGGGGTCCCCAGCACAAGAAGGACATGAACCTGTTGTAGAACATCCAGAAGAGGACCACAGAGTTGATTAGAGGGATGGAGCACGTCACTTGTCATGAAATGCTGACAGAATTGTGTTTGTTTGGCTGGGAAAAGTAGAACCTTACGGGAGACCTAATTGCAGCCTTTCAGTACCTGAAGGAAGCCTACAAGAAAGATATGGAGGGACTTTTTACAAGAGCACATAGTGACAGAACAAAAGGGAATGGCTTCAAACTGACTAGGTTTATATTTGATATTAGGAAAATATTCTTTACTATGAGGGTGATGAGGTACCAGAAGATATTGCTCAGAAAAGCTGTGGATGCCTCATCCCTGAAAGTGTTGAAGTCTAGGTTGGGTGCGGCTCTGAGCAATCTGGCTTAGTGAAAACTGTCCCTGCCCATCACAGGGGGGTTGGAACTATATATATATTTCCAGCCAAAACTATTCCTTGATTCTATGACTCTATACAATCTTCAAAATGTAAGTATGAGACACAAAGAGGTGTATTTGGAAATCAGTTTAAAATGCATGTACACAACTGCTTTTATATTGTATTGATCCAGTTGAACCGATACAAGAAGTATAAAAATTGAATTCTGCAAGACATGATAGGAGCTTTTCATACTGGTACTTTTCTCTCAGGTTACTTGTGGTATCATGGAAGGTTAAATGCTAACATATTTTTATAAATACTACTACTCTAAAACTTCACAGTTTTCTGTCATAAGGAACAATTTCTGTCATAAGGAACATTTGGTAATAATTCTATTTCAGCAAGTTGAAACACCACTAAAAACCTCATATGCAGCATTATAAGGAGGGAAGAAATACATAGTCATTGCTCGTTCATATTTTTTCTGAGGTACAGTGGAAACTGCTCATTCAGCAGCACTATAGTACAGTTGACTAGATGAACAAAAAGCCATTACCAAAGCTGTCATTTCAATTTCTTACTCATTTTTTCTCTTTCTCTTTTTCACAGTTTCTGTTGAAATGGCTTATCCCCATCTCCTAGACAACATCAACCTGCAAATAAAAAATTCTGTGTCAAAAATGTGTAGAAAATGGAAAAAGAAAACAACTAGTGAGAAAGCATCAAACATCACTTATCAGGACCTATGGATACTGGCTTTAGCAGATATATTAAGAAAATGATGACAGTGCTATAGCACTGCTTTTGCCACTTCTGGCGCTGGAATGGTAAGATCTCGTTTCTGTGAAGGATTTTAAGGTTATCTTCTATGAGTGCATGAGTAACCATACAAAAAAAAAAAAAAAAAAAAAAAAAAAAAAATATTTTACAAAAAAAAAAAAAAAAAAAAAAACAAACAAACAAAAAAAAAAACAAAAACAAAAAAAAAAGCTCTTCTCAAAGAAAATTCAGAAAACTCTGCTTTTCAAAACAATCACAGATTTTTGTTGTTCAAGTCTGATAATTTGTGTAGGAAAACCTCCTTGGTCACTACAGTTTATTATACAAAGCAAGAGCTGGCAGAAATTGTAATTGTTTAAAACTGGAATATTTTGTTTGCTGCATTGCCAGGAGAGACCTGGGAAAACCCCACTTGTTCTGAATACACAGTTTCTTTAAAGAAATAGCTCTGTCTTCATGCTTCCCTATGGACACAATCAAAGTTTACACCAACTCGTGGTCAGTATTTAATATCAAGTGCTATGAAATATTAGGATTAGGGCAGTATCTGTCAGTGAAGTCCTACAGTCCATTACTGTGAGATGTCATTGGTGATGAAATTCATGAAATTTGAGAAGATTTCAATTCTGAATTCAAACTGCATCCAGAATTGTAACTTTCAGACTTGAAGTTGATACCAAAATTCAGACAAAAAATTTCTAGCAGTTTTGAGTATTAAAAGGAGACATTCTTTATTGCAGTGAACTGGTCATTCAGAGGAACCTTCCTCTAATCAAGTGTGCCAAGTGTCAGGTGAACAGAGTTTTCATCATACATATTAATTGCATATTCATTAGCTCTCCCTATTTCCTTGATGCATATATATTACTTTATTTTACATAGTCCCACCACTTATCAGAAGCCTCAATATGGTTCTTTGGGGATCTTCTTTGGTGGTCTTCAAACTCCAGTATCCTTTTTAGGTAGCTGTTCCTCAACCCCCACTTTTGAGTAAGCAAAATATAAATTGTTTTGCATAACTTCTACTTGGTCAGTCTCACAGAGATCAGCTGGCATCCTGCTTGTCTTGCATAACCTTTGTTTGATTAAGTTACATTCTTTATCTACTTCTCCAAGGCTCCAATTGCTCTGTTCTATTGTCCTTAGAGTAAAATGCTGTTTTGTTCTATTGTCCTTTTCAAAGTATTAATATGAAGTTTTAACCCCCCTTTCCGCCCCCCCTTGGCCACAATGCTAGCTCAGATTTTGGGGGGCTTTAGGGGGATAGGCTTCAGGATAGGGAAAAGAAATCCAAAAGAGGCTCCTTACCTCAGGGATATGTTCCAAGGCTTTATTCCTGAAGGGGATCCCAAGGGCAAAGAGAGGGAACATGGAGGAGCGGGGGGTTTTTATCTATTTGTCTCTCTCTGGGATGGGATAGCTGGCAGCAAGCCATAGGTCAGAGATAAGGGACAGGTAGGGTTGGACCAAGGGTTACAGGCTCTGGAGGGGTTTCCCAAAAGAAATACAACATTAATATCTAATTTCAAGACTGTGGATGGCAGCAGAACAAATGAAACTCATGAGATAGAGTTGGACATAATGAAATATAACAGCCTTACTCTTTATTTGGGTGCCTTACTATCTACAGATTCTGTTTTCAGTTGGGACACAGTTGTATTCCTAGTAGCTGGTACAGTGCTGTATTTTGGATTAAGTGTTTGAATAATGTTGATAACGCACTGATATTTTAATTGTTGCTTGGTAGAGCTTAAGTCAAGGACTTTTGAGTTTCCTGTGTTCTGCCAGTGAGGAGGGGAGGAGCAAGGAGCATGGCCAGAACAGCTGACCGGAACTGACCAACGGGATACTCCATACCATAGAATGTCATGCTCATTATGTAAATATGGGTTGGGTTTTTGTGGGGTTTCTGTTTGTTTGTTTTGGGGTTTGTTTGTTTTGTTTCAATTATTAAATTGTTCTTATCTTATCTTAAACAAAATTTACCTTTTCTATTCTCCTCACATTCAACATGAGGAGGAAGCGAGGTTTATGTGATCAACTTGTGTGGTACTTGTTGGCTAGGGTTAAACAGAGGTCTGACAGAGGAAGAGGAGAATTTGATGGAAGACAATGCAGCAGCCCTGTCTTTATTTCTGAACAACTCTGTCTTTTCATAACAGATAGCATAAAAAAACATTATGGGGTTGAGTGTAGGATGATACACAATCAAACTAACCATGATCTGTCTGATAACAAGCACTGCCATCCCTGTTGCTTCAAATGACTTGCTTTACAGATTTACTAAGAGTTCTGAAAGTTGTTTTATTTGAAAGATTTCATATTTATGTGTAACTCTTAGATTTCCTAAAATTATTTTATTCTGCCTTTGAATATTTAAAAGTCCTGTTATCTTTACCAATATTAGTAAGGAGACCAAAATTTGACTGAGAACTCCTTGGTTATAACATTCCATATTCATGCAAATATTTATTCTGTTCCCGTACATGCAGAACTTTAAACATCTGCTGAGGCCATTGAAATTCACTTCAGTGAATTATCTCTCTAAGGAGCTGCAAGCCAAATGTGCTTATTCAAATATGATGAAAACTTGCTAGCAATGCAACCTTAGCTTTTGGCATATCAAAACTAAACTTGTTTGTTATATGTATTTTTAAACTCACTTTTCTTACATTAACAAAATAATAGTAATGCCTTCAAATTGTCTGTCAGATAAAAATTGTGTTATTAGTAATGTGTGTGTGAATGTGTGACTTGTCCATGTCTCAGATGAAACATCTGATTCCCTTAGAGACTCAATTTCACTAAAATTTTAATATATCCAGTCACAGAGTTTTTAACAACTACTGATTATCATAATAAACTGAGAATTGTAGATAGAAACAATGTGGGTTACAAAGAAGCATAATGTAACTTAAAAATAACTCAATCTGTCAAAGAAATTTTGAAGCAACAGACATACTCTGAAAGCAAATACTTAGTATCAGTGTAGTACTATCCCAGGTAGGAACTCATTTGGGGATACTTTCTCAGAATCCCAGTGAAATTCTGTCTTCCCTCCCTAGCAGACCAACAACTCTCTCCTTACAGAATTGGCTACAACCAAACTCTTCTTAGACCTGCCACACAGAGCACAGCTTTCATGATAAAGTTGCACCGTGCTGGGCAGCTTTTTTCTTTGTCCGAGGTAGGAAAGAGGCAGAGCTGTGGCTTCTAAGAGGAGATGGCATGCTTTACCGCCACTCTCAAGCTACAAAGGTTTCATTATTATATGTGATTAAAGAGAGGGTCTGTCTTTTCAAACAACATTGGGTATGATGATGTATGAAATAACCTTAGAACTGTGGCTGAAGAGATGAATGACATGTGTAATTAGCTTTATACTGATGTTTTTGCAGCTAGTTGGTATACTGAGGTTATTCACATGCCTTCTTACCTACCTATTCTTCTGCTAGCTTAATGTTTGAGAAATGTTATCTGTACTTGTGGTCTTTACTGAACATATAAGTTAGTCATGTCAATCTAAAAATAGTTTCTCTAGGCCAATACTTCATTTGTATGCTTAGAATTCAAGGAAATTGTGGTTTTCAAAGTGAAGATACTCAGTGTAAGAACTTAAAATTTATTTAAATGACATGATCTAAAATTATGCTTCTGAAAATCATACTTCAAGGTCTTGGATGAAAGAGCCAGTTGAAAATATGGACATCCAAAATGACGTATTTGCATTGTGATCAACCTAATTTTTGAAGTCCCAGTGCTTATCTCCAGTGTAGGTAATGTAAGCTGTGAGTAAACTATATTGAGATTTCTACATGAAAGTATTTTTTATAGAACTGAACCACAGAACACTGATTTTTTTTTTTTATTCCCATTTGCTTAGGCAGATTTGAATCAGTTCTCAAATGCAAAACAGAAGATCTAAGTCAAGCCTTTTAATATTTTCCTGTTGCTAACCTGGAATTCAATATATGTGACAGTTCTGCTATTAAGAAAGCATCCATTTTGGTCCTCTCCTTGCCAATACATTTTTTCTGATCCTTCAATTCTCTGAAAATCAGCTACGGGGAAAAAGATTAGATACGAAAAATAACATTAATTTTCTCTGCCTCCTAATTTACATGAGAGAATGCAGTTTTCATGTCTTCCTCGGCACTGTCATAGCAATTTTTCCAGGCACCTGCTGTCATATGCTTAGCTCAGTGAAATGGTTCTGTCTTCGTTCATTTAATTACATTCATTCTGTTTCTACTCATAAAGAACCTAAAATAAATGGCAGGAGGTACATGTAGGCTCAAATTAGATGAATCTCTCCAATATGTAGTTTTTAAGATGTTTTGATTTTGTCCTTCTTTTATAGAGAAAAGGTACAAGAATAAGTATAGCTAGTATAAACATGTTTGCTACAGGAATGTAGAGTAATCATGAGCAGATTAATACACAATGACGACATGCCTGGAGGCTGAGTTTTAATTTGAACAGTTGATATAAGCCTTTTTGCTTCTTTTCATGTGTATACAGTTTTAAGAATAAAATTATGTATCTGACTGAAATATCTGTCGAATTATAAAAGTGCCCAAAGAAAAAAGCTGAGTATATACAAATACATACAAAACAGTTTCTGCAGCAACATTCTTCTCAGGAGAAGAAACAACCATATTAGCAAAAACATAACGAAAACCATGAAATTGAAGGTTCATATGAATTTTAGAGGACACTAGATAATTTAATGAAATAATATTATTCCCTGACTTTGAAACTTCTTAGAATTTCACTGTGTTCTTTTCTAGATGTTTATAAAACTTAGATATTGCTGTCTTGTTTTGGCCTTTTTTTTTTTAAAGAAAGATTATTGATAGAAAGTGAAGTGCTTGAATGTACTTAAGTTAAAATGCTTGCCAATCTTAATTAAGTTTCTTGATGTAGGTTCATTCAGTGACATTACATACAGCCATGGGATTAAATAATTTTCCCCATCTTCATCATACAACAATCATGGAAGGTTTGTCATCAACCCCTTAAGGATTTCCATAAGGATTTGCTTTATGCCAGACAAAATTAATTAATCACAATATAGGTGGTAAAGCTCCCAATAGGCAGCAAAGGTGCAATCTTTTCTAACAAAAACTATAAGCCACAACTGATTAGTTAAAATATATCTGTTTTATCATGACAGGCAACACAATTTTATTAATAAAAGAGAAAAACTCTTATTAGTATTTTGCAGACAAAAATTTGTTTCAAGTTTATAATTCCAGACATATCAGTTAAGGTTAATTTGGCCTGTTTTTAAGAGATATGGTGCAGCGGGTTGATCTTGGCTGGCTGCCAAATATACACACAGTTGCTCTCTCACTCCGCTTCTACAAGAGGATAGGGGGAGAAATAAGACAAACAAGAGCTTGCAGGCCAAGATAAGGACAAGAAAATCAAGTATCAAAATCAAAAATACCAGCAAACCAGACTCGACTTGGGGAAAATTAATTTATTGCTTATAAAAGTAGAGTTGAATTAAAAGACTCATAGAATCATATAAAGTTTTGGGCTGGAAGAGATCTTCAAAAATCATCTGGTCCAATTCCCCTGCCAGAGGACATCCTTCACTAGACCAGGTTGTTCAAAGTCCCATTCAACCTGATCTTGAACACTTCTAGGCATGGGGTATCCTCAAGGTCTCTGGGCAACCTGTGCCAGCAGCTCACCATCATCATCATCAAAAAAATTATATCCAATCTTAATTTACTCTCTTGCAGCTTAGAATTATTTTTCCTCTTCTTGTCACTACAGGCCTTGGTGAAAAGCCTCTTGCTGACTTTCTTGCAATATCCCTTTAGGGTCCCTTATAAGAAAGGCTTCAATGAGGTCTCCCAAAAACTCTCATCTCTAGACTGAACAACCCCAACTCTCTCAGATTTTCTACACAGAAGTGGTGTTCCAATTCTCTAATTATTTTTATGGCCCATCTCTAGACTAGCTTCTAATAGGTCTGTGTTTTTCCTGTGCTTGGGACCCCAGAGCCAGACTCAGTACTCCAAGGAGTACTCATCAGAGCAGAATAGAGAGGGAGAACCACCTCCCTGTACCCACTGGGCAAGCCTCTTTCTATGCCACACAGGCGACCATTGACTTCCTGGGTTGCAAGTACAGATTGCCAGCACACTTCCAATTTTACATACACCAGTATTTTCAAGTTGCCTTCTGTAGGGCTGCTCTCAATCCATTCATCCCTCATGTATTGTTATTGAGTTTTTCCTTGACCCACACTCAGGGCACTGCACTTGTTAAGTGTTGTGGTGTTCAGACAGGCTAATTCCTTAAACTTGTCAAGGTCCTGCTGGATAAAATACATCCCTTTAAGGAAATCAGCTTCATCACTTGTCTCCTGCTTACTCACACTCTCCACCTCCTCACTCCACTGTGGTGGACTACAGTTCATCAGGACAAACCCAGTGTGGACTCCTCCTCTCTTAATGGGTCTCTTAATGACTATCTGAATAAGTGAATCATTTAGGTCTGGAGAGAGACTACTTATGCTAGAAATAGTAAGCCATTGAGCTAAAATCAACAATCCCTTTTTCCTCACTCAAATACTTTTAAGTGCAACATCTTGTCTAGTATGTGGAAGCAGAAATCTATACTTATACACTAGATGGAGGAAAGAGGTGCATGTATACTATCTAAAACAAGTGCCTACTTTAGCAACCAAATATCTTGTAGCACTTCACAGAGTGAGTTTTCTATCTCCAAGAAGTTATTTAGAGTGCTGGAAGGGGTCAACAGATAGTTTTGCAACTGTGGTCCCTCAAACAAATTCTGTAGACATCTGCCTCTATTCGGAGTATCCTATGATCTTACATTTCTAGTTTTAGACCTTTATTTAAATGCCTAAAGATGGTAGTGAGAAATCATCTGCTCCTTTTGGAATGGTAAAGACAGAAAAATTGTATTATGTACAAATAAATTCATGTTTCTTTTATTTTTTCTCACAATATATACTGATGCACATTCAGCAACATTTCTAAATTTGAGATTTGAAAGGTGCTTGAGATTTTTATCCTTTAATTTATTATCCCATAGTATAAATCAACCTTTAAAGGAGAAATTGCTTTCTCTTAAAAATAAGTATTACAATTTTTTTTTTGTATTTCTGAGCAATAAAAATCATACTGTGATAATGAAAATAAAATTGCAGCAGTAGTCAGCAAAGTAATAAATTAGAAAAAACATCTCAATACATAATAAAATTATTCAAATAACACATACAATTAATACAACAGGATGTTGACTGCAATTAAGTATCACAACAATGAGTTGTGGGATTTAGATGCTGCAGAAAAAGCACAATCATTCAGAGCTAATGTAAATATGCCACTAGACGCTATCAGCCTACTACTGCTTTTATTTCCAATTTAAATACACAAAATAATTGAAATACTTCAAAAGCGTGGATGAAAGTACAAACCATACATATATATGTAGAATCACAGAATCATAGAATGCTTTGGATTGGAAGGGATCTTAAAGATCATCCAATTCCAACACCCCTGCCATAAGCAATGATAATAATTGAGAAAATACTAAAAATGTAGTTTGACACCTAATGCTCAAACTGGTATTTTTCTGTTGACACAGGTGGAGCTACTGGAATAAAGAGAAAAAAGGTGTTCTGGGAAACTGCCAGTGCAAGTTTCTGTGGCAAGTTTCATTGACTGTTTTCTTATATTTACTTGAATTTTGACTCTGAGATAAGTAAACACAGCCATATTGTCATTGATTCTGCCTCCTTATGTCCAGAATAGCTAAAGACATTTCATTTCATGTAACATTTTTTTACTTTTCAGTATCAATATTTACTCACATGCACAGCTCAGTCTTTCCAGCACAAATGAGGCATTTGGAACTGAGCAATCTGCAGAATATTGTTCAAGGAAAATGACAAGATAACATATCTTTTATGGTTTTACTTTGTACATATTTATGTCATTGAAAGTATATTATAGAGGCATTCACAGAAAATGTATCCTGATCAAAGCATGTTACTTTGAAGAAATTTTGAAAGCACTTACAGGGAAAAGATGAAACATAGTTACTACTAACTCCAGCGAAGTTCAGTGTATCTTAGCAAGAGTGCCTTACTAGGTGAGAAGGATAAAATTCTAAAATTGTCATTCTGACATGCCATTTATAAAGTCTTTGAAACAGAGATTCCCTTTATAATTTTGTAACAGATTTAGGTGTGAGTAGTAGACCCAAGATATTCCTGCTATGGGCATCTGTTCCATCAAATGTTTTTTCCTTTAAGGACAGGAAATTACACACTACAGTCTGAAATAGGAAATAAATTGAAAGCTAAAGACATTGAACAGGGCCTGAAAGGAAAGGAAAGAGCTGTTGGCAGTTTTGTCCTACATAAACTCTTAAGCATCATCAAGGTGAAATAAAACTTTCTTCACCAGCAAACTGGTGAAGTCAAGTGTACAGCACAGGTGTTGTGATTGTGATCACTGTTTCCATGGTCAGCTAAAAAAAAGAGAAAAATTGCCATTATACACATTTTTTATTTCTTTGAGTTAATACAAGATGTGATGTTCTTTATATAAGGAGATACCTTGTGCTTTAGCCCTTATAAAAATTATTTTAAAACACAATAACTGTAGTTACTGCTCTGAACATGACACATATCAATTTCTCTGTGTGATTCTGGTGTTACTAATTCTTTTCTCACTTGCCCGCTTCTGGTGATTTTAATGCCAGACTCAAAATACCTATTTTTGTAAAACTGTTACTTTATAAATAGTCTGGCCCACACATAAGAGGCAACCCTGTCATCTGGAGGACTAGAAACTCTTGAGTCCCACACTTCCAAAGCAGAACTTCATACAAATTTAGTCTCCTCTCCCTACTTTTGTATGAAAACTACATAACAAAAGTGCTCCATAGCATAAGAAATAAGTATGCAGTTTTAAAAACAAATGGGATTTTGTTTGCAATGTGTTTCACAATCAGCCTGTATGGCATATATATCCTGAGATAATTGAAGGAAACAATGAAAATTTCTCTGAGAAAAGTGATGATGTCTTGTTATAGAGTATATTTTAATGGTAAAATCTGTGAAAAGAACAAACTAACCAGTGTGATCCATTTTTTATGGTAATGCTTGTGACAAAGAAAGAAGAGGAGGTGACAGATTGCTTCTCTGCTATCATTCCAACTAGCATCCAGCAACAAAGTAACACAGCATGATTCTCCTCAAATTACACGAAGACAGAGCTAATTTCCCTACGTATTTTCTATTTAGAACCACACACAAAAGAAGCTTTTTCGTGTAAACCTTTGTTAAAAAATAAAACAAACAAAAAAACCTGAGACATAGACTTTAAAAAATATAGGATTTTAGGGAAATTAAGATTTTAGTTAAAATAAGCCTTACTGCTGTTGAAGTTAATTAAAAGCTTTGTAGTTAGCTAAGGAAGACTAAGCTTGAGTTAACTTTTTCCAAATAACTAATTGNACCCCAAACCAAGACCAAAACAAAGAACTACTGGTTGCAATTGTTGTCAAAAAAACCCAGGTTGTTATTTCAAGTAACAGCAACAAAGAGCACTTTCCAACCCTTAGGTACTCAAGGATGCTCAAGGGTGCTCATTCTTCCAAAAATATATGACAAAATATATGACAACTGGCATATATTTCTATAAAAATGTTAAATGCTTTTTAAAAAATCTATGTATAGAATTCTATTTGGTCTAGAAAAGAAATATTTTTATTGTTATTCACTCTAGGAATTATGTTTGCCCTTTTATTTCTTTTAAGTATACAACAAACACTTTGAACAGTAAAAGGGTGTTCTACATAGAAGGATCTGTTTTGTAAAATCTGCATCAAATATATTGGCATCATATGCCAGAGAAAGTTGATAGCATATGTTTTGCCAAAACAACATCACTGCACCAAATCACTTCCTGATGACTATTAATCCATTACAGAAATTCTGATTCCTATTCCTTCTTCTGTAAACACTGGTGCTTCTTAAATTACATGAGTGTGTTTTTCTAGAGAATGAATGCATAAATTAATATTTCATATTTCCGTTTAGTTCCCAAAACTAAGATTGGTGAATGCTCACCCCATTGGAATTTTTGTGGTGTCAGTTGTGGCATTTTGATTCTGTTTTTCTCAGCACACTTCTGTATTAGCAATTTAACACTGTCTCATGTGGGAGAGAGCTGCCACAGTATCAGTCATGATAAGTTAAGAGCACAGCTGGTTTAGCCTCCCAATTCCTGGGTGTTGTATTTTCTCACAGAAGGAGGTAAAGGATAAATAACCTTTCTAAAAGCTAACAGTAGCTGTCTTTTGACTGCCAATTTTTATTTCTAACTGACAGGCCTCGAATGCAACTAAAATATAGCTAGAGTAAAAAAAAAATGCTTTAAATAATAAATAACATTTTAAAAAGAACTAAGCTAGTAATTAAAAATGTGGTCTGCAGAAGACTTTTGTCTTTTTCCTCGTGGCAACTGGGACAAGATCCCAAAGAAACTGCAATGTCAGCCCAAACCCTGAAAAACCTTCACTAGAAGATTTGCAAAAGAAATTTGATCTGAGATTGGCCTCATGAAATGCTGAAGAGGAGGAACAAACCCTAACCAAACAAAAAAAANATATTTTGCTCAGGAGAGAAATTGGCACATTTATGAAATATTTGAATACATATTGCCATACAGATGTCAAATAATAGCATATCAAAGGGATTCCTTTTCACACAAGAAACATGCCATTGAGTTTGTATTTCTCTATAAAGATGAAGCTTCATGTGCAAGTCCTTGACAAACTGCTTTACTCCTTGCCTGTGATGGTTAGATGTCAGCATTTGGGGACTATAGCACAGCTCTTGCATCTCCAGCATCTCTAATGTTTGCCATTCAAACTAATTTTTAAATGCTTGATTCCACTCTAGAACTGTCACTGCTGAGGTGGGTGCCCTAAGCAATTTTTAAGGGTCTTGAGAAAGTCTGGTGCTAAAGAAGAGACTTCATTAACTGGCAGTACAGAAAATATACTAATAACACACACACACCAAAAAAAATCTGGTTTTGTAAAACTCCTGTTTGCAATCGCTAAACTTAAAAATTCCAGCTTTGTAGTAGAAAATGTTTGTTTGTTTGTTTTTAAAGTCTCATCCTTAAGGTAGCTAAAATGGAAAAAAAAATATTGAAGTAGAACATGATGATATACTGAGAAAAAAAAATTGCTTTGGATATGTAAGGATTTCTACACCATGAACATTTTGTATATTCTGGCTTTATTTTTTCCCTAGTTTGTGAAAAAGGACTTTTTGAAAATGTTTAAATTTTCTGCAGGTTATGGGAACTATTTTATTCCTTAATCTAATATCATCACAGAAGAAGCACAGTGAACAAAAGTTCTACTACATCTTCCTAGTAGAAGAGACAAAGTTTTGGATACAAAGTATCAAAACTAATAAAGAAGAATGTGATACTGCTTATTTGTCCTACATGCCCTCTTTGGTCTCATTTGATGGTCATGCCATTTCAGTGTACTGCTTTGCTGCAGTCTGGTATTTTAGTTCTCTGCTTTTTTTTTTTTTTT
>VWYO01010289.1:15200-76996 GCA_013400275.1 Rhadina sibilatrix
TTTTTTTTACTTTCCAATACAGTGATGTCACAATGGACGAGGTCAGCTCCCTGAGCATAGCCACAAGAGTAAAATACAGTTAGGTCATGAGGAAAAGGAGATGATCTTCTTTTGTGTCTGCTCCATGTCAACAGCTCTAGTGGTACCACAGTAATGAATGGTTGCCTGGGGAGAGCAGAAGCCATCCCATCAGAAAGCAGCACAAATAGGGCTTCTCCATGAGGGGGCCAAGCAAGTGACCCCAGTGCAGGTTAGGGCTCTCTGAGAAGGCTCCTGCCAGCTCAGAACTGAGCCAAACTGAAAGCAATTCCAGGATCTGTTTGCAATCCAGGGGTCATTCATCCAGGATGAAGTAACAAGTCACAACTAGGGTCAGTCCAAGAAGTCCAATGAGGAAAAGCAAAATCCAGAGCTAGAGGCAATCTGTAACATAAGTCCAAAATTATAGAGATAAAGCTACACAGAGTACAGATATATTCACTAAATTAGGACATGGAGTGTCCTGGGTAACCCCAAATGTTACTGTATTCCACATCTATCTGTGCCCAAAATTGTTATTACCTCTTTAAGCCCCAGCCTTGAGGCTGAGGGGAAGTGCTTGGGCTTTTTAAAAAGTTGGGTCATCCAAGCAGAGCTCTCTCTTGGCTCTTTGCTTTTGGTTCTTGCAGGGAAAGTGCACAGAGGCAGCGCAGGCAGAAGCTCCCCTCTGGTTTTCCATCTCAGGGGATTGCTTCAGACAGGTTTCCAGGCAGCAGAAGTAGCAACCCAAGACAATGCATTTCTCACTCAGAAACTGTTTCAGGGTGAATTTTGCAACACCTTTTGGGAGTACGAAGCCAGAGCGGGTTAGGTTCAGACCACAGCATGCCAGCAATCAAAATCCATCTCTCTTCCTCTCCTCCGTTGGGGCAAGACCCAAGACAGCAGCACCAACACCAGTGGCTTGGAGGCTGCAATGACGACACCGGTGGATCCAGCCAACAACGCGTGCCATCTGCCTTTGCTGATGGAGCTGCTGTCCAGATAAGGACTGAGGGCACAACTGCAGCTTTGCCTGTTTTGATTCTCCCCATACATGGTGGGCTGCAGAGGCCACCATCCTGGGGAGAGGTTTCTTCACCATTTTGAGCTTCTCTTTGCTCCAGACAGTCTCTGAGATTTCAGAAATTTTGTAATTAGTGATTATTTACTGTTATTTTTTGCCTGTTTTGATTTTTAGTAAACTGTTATTTTTTCACTTTTATCTATTTGTATTTGTTTCTCCTTATTGGTGGAAATGGATTACTTAAAACTAGAGCTGAAGTAAGTAATTTTGGAGGATCTGCTTCTTAAATTGTCTTAAAACAAAGTATGGGAATGGGCCCAGAGTGTAGGTCAGTTAGGGTCTGGGTAAAATTTGCCCTACCATGGAAGGCGTTAGTCTGACCCACTAGAACAATATTTACAATTCCAAGATTAAAAGGGAATAGATAACAGTGTAATACAACAAGGAAAACTCTTAATTTAAGATGGAGAATTTAAGGGTACTGTACTCTACCCCTTTATACAATTACAAATACAAAGTAGAGGTAGTGTCCAGTACCAGGAATGCAATTATGTAAACAGTAGATAAGGTGCCAGTAGACACCACTTGGGAAGTTATAGATTACTTAGGGGGATGTGCTAAGCAATGACACATGATGCGCATGGGGCATGGGAGGACTCTTACTGAAACAAATGCATTCTTTTATCAAAGGAAGCATTGAACAGAATTTAGTGTGGGAAGGAAGGCTAGAGAAGAAGATGATGGGATGATGGTGTGATGGTGTTTCTAACTGAGGTAATCACAATCCTGTCTGTACTGCATGTTTAAATAGAAAGAAAGTAAATAGCCAAAAAAGCAAAAGTGTTATTGATTTTGCTGCTCCTGTGTTTAGGGGGGTGAGGCCTTTTTTGGAAGGGAAAAATTTTTCTTTGGTTTATGCGCACTAGCTTGTTTGAATTTGGTCAGTTTTGTAAAGTATGACAGAAGCTGACACAAACTTTTAAAATCCTTTGGCATTATTTTAGCTTTGCATCTCTGAAACTCCTCCTAGTCCCTGCTTACCAGTCTTGTTTTGAGGCATCTGTCTCAAGGTTGGTTTGCACATGAACCTTGCTTTTCACACACAGCAAACAGGCACAGAAATATGACAGCCTGGGCATTGGACTTCAAGCAAAATGTATCCTGGGCATTCATATATATAATACATGCTTCTGCCAGAACAGATATATCTTAGTAAAGTCACAACTGTTTCAAATTCCTCAAAACACCTTTTTTTTCATTTTCTCAGAGGCCTCTCTGAATTTAGAAGTTTCATGTAAACTCAGAAAAATTATTTTATATCCTGAATGTGCCATTCTAATTCAAAATTATGTGTGTTTAATGCCATTAATTTTGGATAGGCATGTTCTCAAGGGTGCACTTGATTTTTTTCCTATAATTATCTGAATAAAAATGACCTCCTAGATTTTTCTTCCTACTGCTAAAAGGGCAATAGAGTCGCTCATGGTGCTAAACTCGAAAAAAATGAACATTCATGGTAAGCCCTAGCTGCCAAGAAATCCATCACATGCTATGTCCTGCTCTGGTTTGTTGTCTTTTTCACACTGAGCAATGCCATCTTATGAGCTCATTATGTAATATTCCTTAATATTCCTTTTTTTCTTTTTTTTNTTTTTTTGTTTTGTTTTTTTTTTTTTTGTGGTTTTTTTGTTTGTTTGTTTTTTGTTTTTGTTTTTGTTTTTGTTTTCCCCAAGCACATGCAAACAAAATGCAGGTTGTGCTTGGATTTGGTTAAAGGAGACTGGAGATCAGGAATAAATGATTATAAAAGGAGAGGCAAGGTGTTGTCACCTACATTTATGTACTTTTTCTACTATGACTATATTTTTTACTCATGATGTCTGCCTTCTTTTATAGTAAGGCATGAAGCAAAAGGCTTTGTGTTCAGTTTCCTAACCCAGAAACTTAGGTGTGGCTGTTGTCTGTCATCTTTTTTTTCAGAGAAGTCATAGTCTTGTTCAGAATTTTGAGCCAGAATTACAGCAACAATTTCAGTACAACAACTTCAAGTCTTACTGCTAAGAATTTTGCTATGGCTGTTTTTCTTAACATTTTATAAGACAGCTGGCTGCAGACCTCATAAAATCTTGCAAGATAACTAGCTGTCAGTTACTGCGCCTCTCAGTGCTTTTCCTCATAAGCTATTAAGAACAAATTCATAGACTGATTAAGTTCATTGGGAGGCAAAATGGCTTATCTGAAAGACTGGCAAGGTCATTTCTTACATCTAGTGTGTGTATAAATTTCATCAAAGTGGATTTGATGTGAGGACTGCATAGGATCCCTACAAAGACTAGCAGGGAATATCACAACTGGATACTTCGTTTTAAATCACTGGGTCTTGCTTTTGGATGTAATACTAGTGCTTTAGCTCAAGAACATGTGGATGCATAACATAGAAAAGAAGACTTTAGAAGACCAGAGAAAATGATTGCTTAATACTAGAAGAACTAGGATTGTATAATATAGTTCAGAGGCTCTGGTACCTTACAGCATGGCTGATATGTTACATAAGGTCTCAAAGGAATCTCTTATTCAGCATTTCTGCATCCTCCCTTCCAGTTTCTCACATCCTTGGTTCCTTGTTTTAAAATCAATACAAAGGCTGCTGTTTAAATAGTATTTATCTGAATCTTTGAAATTTATAGGAGCAAAGTCAGGATAAAACATCTTCATTTTGTCTACAGTCAATTTTTCAAATTTGAGTGCATGATCATGGATATGTGTAGATTCTTGCTTATCCTAATCATATATTTATTCCCATCTAACTATATCTAGTTAGATTAAATTACATTTTTTCTCAAAATCTACTATTTATTTATCTCCTGCTAATATGAGCATTTGTGTTTGAAAAACATTCCCTGTAATCAGAAATATTTCTCTGGATTTCTTTGGGGCATTATAGGTTCTGGTTGAATGTCTGTGCTAATTTTCACAAACTATTTGTTGTGGGGTTATAGGCAGTAGGGATCTGCCCTATGGAGACACATTTGCTTACTTTGCCATGGTGCCAGCAAAACAAACTTTCAAGCTGTAGGCACAAATACAGCAACTTTAGGAGGAGAGTAAAGAGGCAATAGCTCTCAAATATGCCAATCTATTTCACTTTCCCAAATGGATATCTTGTTATAAATAACTACATAATATTTCCATCACTGCCATTAATGTGCAGGGTTTACAGCATATATTTAAGTTGAATGGATTTTAGTTTACCCTTGAGAGAAGGGCAAAGTCTCAGTGGGGCAACCTTGCTTCCTTTAGACAAGATACAAGCTACAACTGTGCAACTGCAGAGCAGATCTAAAAATAGCTTTCTGGCAGTACAGTACAAAGCAATGAAGTATAAAAGCAAGATACTCAGTCTTGTACTGCATTTGCCTGCTCACTGGAGATTTTTCTCCACTTTGATCCAAAGTATTATGAAAAAACAATTTAATACATAGGCACATAAATTTTTCTATTGCATAAGATAACTGTACTTCATGGAGTTGCAACTGCCCAAACTCATTCAGATTATATAAAGGAAAGGACAAGATGTCACAGTACCAAAAAACAAAAACAAAAAAATTAAAAATCTTGTTATAGTAATATTGATGCTCAGCGCCTTTTCAGCAACTATTGCTAAATCTCCTTTTTACCACTCCTTAAAAAAAAAAAAAAAGGCAAAGAGTCATTTTATTGCAATCAAAGAGAGTAAGAGACAAAGATGAAACTGAGTCTGTTTCTGAACAAAGTCTTCAGCTTTGAGCCAGCCCAGCATTCTCTCAGCCACACTCCTCACCTCATTTTTGGCAAGGAGGTATTTAGTCCTGCTGATACACAGTTCAACAGCCCCAGGAGTTATATAATATATAATAGCCCCAGGCTATTATACTTTCTAAGCAACCTTTTCACTTAGACAGGAAAAAAAAAAATCATTCATTGGCTGGTTGAAAATAAACAAGCATCCTATTAAAAAGTGATTGTGTTGTGTATCATGTTGATGTTCTGGTTCAACAGACAAAATAATTAACTAACTTCCTAATTATGTACAGATATTGGTTTAATATTTTTTAATTTTTTACATCTATTAATTTTTAAATTGGATGTATATAATGCTATTTATTTCCATCTTTTTTATCCTTAAGTTAGTAGCAAAATTTAATTTTTTTTTTTCACCCTAAAGGTCTGTCCATTATTTTGCTTTAATTTTCTGGTTTGGTCTAGAAGATTGGTGGCTCATGCTAGCAACATGAATAAGATATTAAGAGTGAGTTGGGGAGGGATCACACTAATAACATGGTGGTGAGATCCCCAGCAGAAGCCTTATTAGCTTTATTGTTGTCCTTTCACAGTGTAAAAGTCTTTTAGAAGTGGAGTTTTTACAATGCCTGAAACAGGGACTCTGCCTCTTCTGTCACCTTTTGAAACAATTGATACAATAAAGCCACATTGATATAATAAAGCCACACAAAGTTTCTTTGGTCAGATTTTTGCTTTAATTTTAAGGATATTTCTGATTTTCCTGATGAAGAAGAAGAAATTAGGAGCTTAATGGACAATTTTTAAAACCGGTTCTTTGAAAGTTCAAACTCTTACTATTTTTGTAAAAGCATCTGTCAATACTAGGAAAATTCGGCTGTTCCCATGAATAAACTTAACCTTGGCGGCGAGGGGTGGGGGGTTGGGGGGTGGAGATTGCTTTTTCCTCCTTCTGCCTCTCGTTTTAAACTTGGATCTAATACCAAAATATTGCTGTACTGTGTCTGAACTAATATTTAACATATGTATTTTTGCAAAGATCATCATCATTAAGTATTCCAGTAAGGTAAAATAAAGCAGGAAGCAAAGCTTTAGTTTATCATTAAAAAGCGCTTCTTAATCCTCAGTATTCTGGTTACAGAACTGCAGGACAAAATTACTTCTGGATGAAAGCTACTGAGTAAATGTTTGGTAAGCCTAACTGGTCTTATCTGTGTTGTTTTCCACTGCTATTCATTGAATATAGATGATTATTCAGTCTAGGAATAAGGTAGGTCATTTGTACTGCATTTTGAACCGTCACAAGAAGCAGCATTATTCTTGCCTCTATTGTTTCTGTTTATCACACAGAGTGGCAGTTCACTGTTTTATGGCCTGGCTATTAGACATGGCAAATTCTCTGAACTTCAGAGTAGTAGATGCATAAGGGCATTAGGCATCATGGCCGGATTCAATAAAAGAAGTAGGTATCTGAAGTGGGACATGCAGAATTTTTACATGCATTTTGTGTATTAGATAAACATGCCTATATGTTGATTTCTTTAATAGATTTATATTTCTACAATTTTTAAAAACTATTAGTCTATAAAACATATTCTGTGTTTGAATAGCAGAAGCAAGCATAATGCATATTTAACACTCTTCAGTGCTAAAATTAAGGAATTATTTTAACACGATGCAAAGATTTTCTTACTTTGCTTGCTACCCTTTCAATTTTACAGGAGACAGATGAATGATAGATATTAAGTCTCTTGCTGCAGAAAAAAGTATTTCAGAAGGAACTCCTCAAATGTATCCTTTTTACTTCTGAGAAATGGAACCATTTCCACATATATTCCTGAGTAGAAATATGACTTTGAAAATAGAGTATGGGATATCTTATACAGCATTGGATCTGTAGCAGGTACAGCCATCCAACTCTTCATTGTCAAAGCTTTACTTTGTAACTATGTTAATATAGTTGTATTGACTATACAAACACTTAAAGTCAAATATAATACCCACCTTCAAATATAATACCCAAACTCCTTCCAAAACTTCAGTGTCAGCTTTTTTATTTCTTCTCCATTAAACTAATGAAAGTTTTAACTGCTTAGCCACCTAAAACATTATTGGTTTGTGACCTGAAAGTTTACATTAGGCTACCTTTCTCTAGGCCTTGTATCCCACCACCCAACACAATGACACAGACTCCGACTTCAGAAGGCTGAAAATGACTCTTATTTTTTGGGATGTGTCTCCCTTTTTATACTATTCTACACAGACCAATTTGATTGGTGAAACAAAGACAAATCTCTTCAATCACATTGGTCAGACAAGAGGGACATCAAGAAGAAGTCCCTCCTAGGGAAAGGAATGTAAACAAAGTTACAGTTACAAAAACATGTCTCTTGTTTACAGCAAATTCCCTGGGAAAAGAATCTCAGAAAACCAAAACATCTCAGGCACGGTTACAGCCACCCACACTCAGAACTCTGATCCAGAGCATCAAACCCTCAGGTGAGCAGGCTCCTCCATTTCCTCTTCTGCTCATAAGAACATAAATCCACAGTTTCCACCTTGAATAGTTGACAAACTGCATCTTGGAGCATTATGTGTCATAGAAAACAGTGGTTTCCACCTTCTTGAAACCTCCGAATACCAGTCAGATTTTTTAATACATTCAGAAACCTAGACTGTTGTTCTGCTGGCACCTAAGCCCGTGACCTAAGGTGGCTAGTGCAAAGCCAGCCTAGGTGTATCTGCCACTGAGAGAAACAGAAAGCAATTGGTGGGTTTTTAAAAGTGAATAAATCACAGAATCACAGAATCATAGAATGTCTAGGTTGGAAGAGATCATTGAGTCCAACCCATGCCTTAACACCTCAATTAGAACATGGCACCAAGTTCCACATCCAGTCTTTTTTTAAACACATCCAGGGATGGCAATTCTACCACCTTCCCAGGCAGGCCATTCCACTACTTTATCACTCTTTCCATGAAAAACCTTTTCCTAATATCCAACCTGTATTTCCCTTAATGCTTGAGACTGTCTTTTTGTTCTGTCAGTTGCTGCCTGGAGAAAGAGACCAACCCCCAGCTGACTACAACCACCCTTCAGGAAGTTGTAGAGAGTGATAAGGTCACCTCTGAGTCTCCTTTTCTCCAGGCTAAACAACCCCAGCTCCCTCAGTTGTTCTTCATAGGGCTTGTGTTCCAAGTCCCTCACCAGCCTCATTGCCTCCTCTGGACATGCTCAAGCATCTCAATGTCCTTCCTGAACTGAGGGGCCAAGAACTGGACACAGCACTCAAGGTGTGGCCTCACCAGAGGAGTACAGGGGAAGTATGACCTCCCTGCTCCTGCTGACCTCACTATTCCTGATACAGTCTGGGATGCCATTGGCCTTCTTGGCCACCAGGGCACACTGCTGACTCATACCTTCTTTATTTGGCTTCATGCAGTGCTGAACATAATTATGTGTTATATATTCTGCATATCTGGGAAATTTTTGCAGATTAAGCAAATCTGGTATGTATCATTCTTTAGAAAAATACTTAAAGGTAATTTCTGAATAAATTACAGAGTGTTTCCTACTACAGGAAATCTTAGAGAGATCACACTGAAGTGACCCTTCAGTTTATTTTGCAGTTAAGTTTTACATGATTTTTTTTTTTTTAATTCAGCTTCTCAGTTGAGAGAGGTCACAACTTGCATGGGTCTGTCTGCTCACCCATTTTTACTCTGTGTGTATGTACATGGAGAGAAAGTATGCAAAGCTGACTTTAGAAGTAGCAGCTTTCTGATCTTCTTTTATAGTGGGAAGTACTGAAAGGCATTTTTGCCTCCTAGGAGATTTATCAGGTACTTCTGAAATAATTCCGGTGTAGGGACTTCTAGATAAATAACATTATTTTACTGCTGTTTAAGTATCACCTGCTAACTGCCTTCTGGTTTTATTTCTCTTNGCCTCTTGGATAACTTAGGGACTATTCTGTTCCCTGACACCTTTGACCAAGCCAAGAGGACAGTTGTCTTGAAGGCAAGTCATCTTCCCACTAAAAACTGAGACAAAGTAGGCATTAAGCACTTCTGCCTTCTCCTCATCTGCAGACACTAAGTTCACTCCCTCATCCAATAAAGAGCAAATGTTGGTCTTACCCTTCCTTTTACCATTAATATATTTGTAAAAAACTTTTTTATTATCCTTTACAGAAGACGCTATTCTAAGTTCAAACTGAGCTTTGGCCTCCCTAATTTTTTTCCTACATGCTCTAGTAGATAACAACTGATAAACTACTGATACATATTGTAAACAAACAAATTTAAGCTGCCTACTTCTTTGGTGTTAGCCATCGTGTTTTTATAGCTACATTGAAAATGTGGCTTAAACTCATTTTCAGATTTGGCTGTTGGTTTTTTACGTCTCCCTTGTTTTGATGAGAATTGAGCCCCCATTTACTCTTAAAACATTATGCCATTGAAAACCTTTCTCTCCAGATGAGAAGACTGGCTTATGTTTCAACATACTTAATTTGTTTTTTAACACCTTTTTTCCCTTCTGTCAAGATATAATGCTGTTTTGCCAATGAATCTTTAGTTATGGCATATGCAACACAATATACTCCAGTGCAGCTTCTCCTGGCTTTTTGCTTTAATTTATGCTGCTTTTGCATAACTCAAGCCTACAGTAAAGCTACAACTGTACACTAAAAATGTGGTAACATCTCAGAGCTTGCCTTTCTCACCTTACTAGAGCAAGAAATTGTTCCAGTGTTGCCTGTCTCTGTATTAGAAGCAAAGGCCAAGGTAAATAGAATGTGGACACACTATAAACAAAAACCAAACAGCTATTGTTAACAGTATTTCCTATGTAAATATGCATATTGCTGAATTAAGCATGAATCAAAGTGTTTTGAATATTAGAAAAGATACCTGATTGGAAATATGTGGTTTAAAAAGAAATGGTAGTTAGGTCTAACCAAGTTAGTTAATTGTACAGAAATTTTACTCCTAAAAATGGTCTGCAGAACATACTGAAAAATAAAATTTCTATCTATAACATTTAATGCATAACTGCTATTTAGCTTTGGCAAGCGTTAAAATGTCCATTGAAAGCAGAAGAAAAAAATCTTTAACAGCTATGCATCTGAAACAAAAATTAAGTTCTGGAAATCTTAAATGAACAATGTCATTAGTTTTCCTGCCTATGCCTCAGTGTTTGATTTTTTCCCCAAAATTTCTGTGATTATGGATTCTGCATTCATAAGATTCCTTTTGGGGTATTTTTAGAGTGACAGCAACATATGGGAATGTCTTAATTTCAGCCAAAGATGTGGTTAATTTTTCACAGTAGCCAGGAGGGCACAGAGCTGAGTAGTGTACAAGACATTGTATTATTCAATGCCATCTTACATCATGGCCAGGGACAAGGGAAAGGGACTCTCACTTGCCAGAAGAGGGGAAGGGGGAGGTGTGTTCTTCTTTGGTGGAGCAACTGTAGCAAACAGTGGGGTAACACTGACCTCAGCCAAAGGGAGTGGTTTGGGTGATGTGGCTGTGGTTGAGTTGGGCACCATACTCTCTCTTTTGTACACTTTTGTTATCAGTATGGTTACTGTTACTGATAGTTTTCTTATCTCATTGCTGTTTCCAGTAAATTGTTCTTATCTCAGCCCATAATCTCTGCCTTCTGCCAGAAGTGAGCAAGTAATGTCTTGGTTTGCAAGAGTCTTAGGGGGAGGCAGGAAGGTCATTAAATTAGGGAGTGCCATTCCTAAACCATGATCGGGAAAAAGTGCAGTACAATAGGGATTCACCTTGTATGACTCTTTAGTAATGACCATATTTTGTAGGTTGGTTCTCCTTGCTTTCCAGACTACATAGTTCTAACACTTAATATATTCCTCTAGCATCTAAAGTATTCAATGCTTGGAAAAGTAATGGTAAATGAAATTGATTTTTTTTTTTCAAGTTTTGAGAACTGCCAGGTCCCTAGTGAAATCCAAGGAGAAAAGCAGTATCCACAATCTTTGAGAATTGAGGATTTTTTACCAACTTTCATTAACATTTATAGAACCTGGAAATCTTAACCCTCAGCATCGCTTTCCATGACTAGGAGGTCATGGATGACTCATTGAGAACTTCCCCGACAAAGAACCTTCCATTTATAGTATCAGTCTTAAACAATGTTTCCTCTTTCTAATTCCTTAAAGATAGGTTTATCTGCCAGTTCCATGCTAGAGTCTCCGTATGCAAATGACTTTTTTGATATTGCTTAAGGTGAACAAGAGAACCAGAATTTGTTTATAACATTGCTCTCTTTATAGAAAGGTTATATAATGAATGTTGAAACCAAAATACTAAAATTCTCTCAAATATTTTCAAAACAGGAAGAACATAGGACGGTTATAGAGTACTTAACACTTCTAAACTTCCTTCCAAATCACAAGGACCATCTTTACTTTGAGCTAGGCTCTTGTGGAATATAAAAACAGCACCACTCAACCACTTGAGAAAAGTTCTTTATGCCTATGTTCATATCAGAGGGAACACCAAGTTCCTTGTTTGGGAGTCAGTGCTTATCCACTGGAGAAAAGAAATAGTAGTATTAAGCAGTACAATTTAGGTCAGAGATAAAATTTTACCCTCAGGAAAAATCTTTTCCCAAAACCACTTCTATCATATTTTGTTTAAAAGCCTAGCTGTTGCTCTTACCCATATATGTCAAACACATAGGTGCCAGTAAATAATTTTTAATAACAGGCAGCATAATACTGTACTTGTGAACTATGCACTAATCCATAAAATGCTCAGTGTAAATCTCTCCTCTATGGAAACCTAGTTTTACTATTACCTAAAACTTCTACTTTTCTCCCTTTACACCAGACAGTTGGCAGTCCTGATTCAGCAGTCAACAGGCCTGAGATGTACTGATGAAGACTTTGAGCAGTGTAAGTATTAATGATAGAGCAAAGGTATTGAAGCACAGTCTGTGAACAGGAAGGACTAGAGTTAAGCAAAAAGACTGTCTGCAGAGATTAGTGAAGGGAAAAAAAATTATAGCCAACCTGTCCAATTCAGTTAACACTTTCACTAAAAGGCAGATCATGCTACTTCTTTATTAACTTTGAAAACTAAAATAAGACTGCCCTGGGGGTGGTGGCTGAGGCGATCAGAATGGCACTGCTGAAACCTATCTACTGCTGCTTCAGAAATAATCTCATAAAGTTAATGCTGAAGGTGGTGTTCTACAAGTGCTTGTAAAAGTGACTGTCATACTTAGGAAAGCAGAAACTCCAGTGATTGTACCAAAAAGCGGGAAAATGAAAATGTGAAGCTGGTAGTGGATAGAGGAGAAAATAGCAGTTTAATTAACAACATAATTGCATTTGAAAATCAGTTCAGCCCTTCATTAAAAGGTAATTTGAAACTCGTAGTGAAAGAAATGTGCATTCAAATATTCTAGCATGTACCAGAGCTGTACTTAGACCAGACACAAGGTCACTAGAAAGTGAATGGCTTGAAAATGCCTAAAATCGTGGTATTTTGAGGCAGGTTTTCAGCTAGTCTGTAACTATTCAAAGTGTACTTCCCTTCTGTGAAATTACCATCATTTACCTCAGCTGAGAAGGTGACAATATTTATCACTGCAACTGGGAGTTGATGTAAGTTTTTTGACAAAAAGGTAGAGACGTTTCTTTAGGAAACTGGTGAGACTGCAAATGGGGTGCTGGGTACAGTTATGAGTCTGCCACTATAAGACATGGACATTCTGAAACTAATCTATTAGAGGGCCATAAGGATGATCAAGGAGTTAAAGATCTATGAGGAGAAGCTAAGGAGAGATGTGGCTATTTAGTGTGGAAAACAGAAGAATGAGGGGGATATTAGCAATGTGCTTAAATACCTGACAGGAGGGATTAAAGAAGGTGGAGCTTGAGTCTTGCCAGTAGTGTCCAGATTGCTGAGATTGACGCTGGAAAGCCCATACTTGGAGACATTCAAAACCCTGATGGCATCCAGAGCCACCTACTGTCCTTGACTCTGTCTTGAGTAGGGGCATTGGTCTTGATGAACTCCAGAGTTTGCTTCCTGCCTCAACTATTCTAAAATTCTTTCACCTGAGAAAACTGATATAGGAAGCATGGTGAAGAGATTATTCTTTTTATTATTGCTATTATCATGAGGATTTATAATTTAGTATTGGTAAATAAAACTAGTTCTCTTGAAGTGAACTATGCAATTGAAATATGCAAGTGTGTGAAAAAAATATTTGGATTTTTTTCTTTGTTTGCTTCTGATATGCTTTTGGAGGGTAGCTTATTTAGGCTTGCAGATAATTTAGAAGTGCTTAACAATTCTAAACTGGGGAAGAAATAAAAAGTCATTTCAATTGCAGGCTCAGAGTTCTTGGAGCAAGATTTGGCTCTTGTCTTTTGGCTAGTTCAGTCTACAGAGAGCTTTTACAGTATTGCTCCCCCCAAAAAAGGACTGTTAGGGTTTTTTCAAGTAGCTGCTAGATTAAGTAACTTCATGTGGTAAATATAGAGTACTCTAAATGGCTTGGAGAAGACAGTACCTGAAAAAGACAACAAACACTGAGCAAGACACAAGATATATTTTTGTCTGTTCTAGTCGCACAAAAAAAAATCACAAGTCAATGGAAGATGAATATGTTCCTCTTTCTTCATAGCACTTGTACAGAGGTTTAAACAATCCAGGTTTTACCCCATACTTCCTGCAAAGTGAAGTTGCTGTTAACTTTTGAGGCATGTGGATTTGTCTAGAATTCTGTTAGCCTGTGACTTGGAGTCTCTCTATTTTAACCTTTAAAGGCTAACATCTCATAAAAAAAAAAAAGCTTTACATTCTGAAGCACTAACTGTAAGAGGAGATATCCCTAAGCAGAAATAAAAGAAAGTGAGATTCTCCTGTTCAGTGACGTAAGCTGTCCACCTAAAATTTTCCTTCTTAATATACAGGTGCACACATTTTTATAATGCATTTGTTTCCATAAAGCTTCTTTAAGATTGTGTGGGAAGGTCTTCAAGCCCTGTTCCCATGCAACAAGAAAGCAAATTATTTGCTCAGCACCCTAGGAAGAAGTCATGATGTGTTGACTGAATCTCTTTAGTAACTGGGATCCTAAAACAAGAGCAAAGTCCACCTCCAGCAAAGCCTATGAAAACTTGCTCCTGTCTGTTTATTTTGGCTAACTACCAGACATCTAACCTAGCTGTTCTCTCACTGTCCACCTCAACAGAACAGGAAGAGAAAATAAGATTAAAAAGAATATCAAGACAAGGGCATCACTTACAAATTACCATCACAGGCAAAACACACATTATTTGGGGAAAAATAATTCATTGAAAATTTTAATAAAGTTGGATAGAAAGGAACAAAAGGCAAAAACTGAAGACATCATATCACACACCTCTTATTCCCAGGCTCAATTTCACTTCTTCATTTCTGACTTCTGACTTGCTCCAACCTCCAGAGGCCACAAAAGGATGGTTTTGGTGAGACTGTAGTAAGCTCCTCTCTCCTAGTTCTTCCTCTTCAAATTTCTTGCCTCTTCCTGCATAGATCCTCTTCATGGACCACAATTCTTAAGGGTAAACCTGCTCCAGCATGGGGTCTCCATGGGTCACTTTTCCTTCAGGAAACAGTCCACTTGAACCAGTAAGGGGTCCCACATGGGCTATTATGTGGAGAATTGCTCTATCATGCTTTCCTCCACAGGCTGCAGTGAGTTCCATATGACCAGCTATATTTTGGAAACAGTGAATTTCCTATTAAAAGGACTGAATTTCCTATTAAAAGGACTGAATTTGGAACTATAAAAATGTTCACTGAATAGACAGCAGTAAATGATATAGGCTAGTTAAACTCTTAATCACTGCATTGAGGAGTAGGGAAATTTCTTTTCCGGAGAAAAGGATTTTATTACCACTGTAAAAAAAAATTCTGTTGGGGTAGACATATGTGACAAAATATCACTGTGTCAAATCAACACTACATCTCCAATGTCCATATGCACTAAGTCAATATTCTTCCTAAAAAAATTCATGCCCTTTCTCATATCCCTTTTAAGGCTGAACTAGGCCAGAAATAATTTTATTCTTTTTTTTATTTTATTTTATTGCCCATTTATTAAATCAATAAAGTCCTGGAAATCTCTAGTCTGCAGGAGTTCCAACTCAAAAATAAACAGCACGAAGGCCTTGCTGAATATTGTGTTTGTTTTATTGATAAAGTTGAACTGCTTTATAAAGTTTGCTATGTAAAAGAATTATTTTTAATTCTGTGTACAGACTGGTAGGTGATAAATATCTTATAAAAGCCATCTTTTTGGAGCACTTACAGTAGCCAAAAAAATCAATTAATTTATTAGTGTCTGTTCTGCCAATAAAAAGTACATCATTTATTTATAGCTTTGTCCTCAAATGTTCATTAAAGGCTGGAACTGAAGGGATGGAAGGAACAGAAGTCAGTGCACTGCTTACATTGTTTTATATTGGAAAAAAGTGTGTTTCTGTAGTTTAAACAACCAAATGATGATGACTATATTTTCACATTCATTTATCAGAAGAAAATGGTGCAAATAGCTCATATATTCTGCTGCTTTTCAGAAAAAAAAATTAAAAAGGGTGGAGAAAAAGAAAAAAAAAGAAAAAAAGGAAAAATGCAATATACAAAGTATACCGTCAAAGAAAACTACAGAGGGGCAATGATTCTTTCTTCTTAAAAAAATCATAACTTTTCTGATGAAGCACATTTATATCAGTTATTTCCCTCTCAGGGGATTTCTTCAAAGCCTGATTCTTTTTTGCACCTCTACTCTTTCTCAGCAAAATAAAAAGTCCAACATCTTCTGCATTCTACATATATGAAGAAGGTTTACAAAGGTCACAGAAATGGAGGTTATATCAACTGGTATAAAAAAAAATGAGAAAGTTACACATTTATACAAAAGCTATGTAACATAACTACAAGAACACTGAATTCCATGCTACCTATGCAAAAACACACTTCTTTGTTATGAAATGACTCAAAACATGCATCTTTATAGATATATAGAAGCACTGTTAAAAATACCAGACCAGTTTGCAATTTTTTTTTTTCTGAAATAATATAAACGAAGTCTTTTTAGTAGATAAAATAAGTTATTTTACGGATCACCATGATGTCACCTGTAGCTTCCTGTAAATAAATAAAACACAATATAAACATGCTTTTTCTGTGTCAGAAAATTTGTCTTGATTAGTGAAAAATTATTGCCACAATTTTAAACTCAATGCTAACTTAACAATGAAAAATTTTGATGTTCTGGGTTTCTGCCTTCCTAAATTTTTCTTCCTCTTTTCTTTTTTTTTTTGTGTTCTATTACAGAAGTTAAATGTCATGCTGACAATGTCACAGTCTTATGGGTTAAAAAATGTATATGCATTCTACTGTGATGTAAATAACAAAGCCTTTCTACCTCGTCTATAAAAATACCAGATAACAATGCATTTAAGTCAACTAAAAATGCTGCCTTTATACCTTTTATATAGTTGCATTTATAAAAAAGATTTTGAAGATCTTGTGATGCACAGGTAGTCACTGCCAGAAATTCAATGTGTTCCTCACAGAGCACTTAAACATTATGTTTTATTCTCCCTTACAGACTACATCAGATCCCATTGGTGTTAAACAATTTAATCAATACTAGTCACAGCGTGTATGTACATGTGCTTCCTTAATACATGTTTACTAATGGAGCTTGATGCTTTTCTTGACCTATTTATTATGTCTATCTTGAAGTGACTGTATTTTCTGGTTCAGCAAATGTAGACTGAAAGTCTTACTCTCATATTTCTTAACTGAGATGCTATGAGATCAGCCACTAGCGGGACTTAACATTTCTGATCAACAGAAGTAGTGGATGAAAATTTTAAAAGTACCGTGAAATCAAGATGATATCTTGCTGCTACTGGTTGCCAGTATTTTCCAAAGGCAATCTGTTCCTCTTAAACTCTGGGAAATACTAGAAATCTTTCTATATAATTTAAGCATATCATTAAAATTCTACAATAAAATCCAAAATTAGTTACTGTACTTTGCTTTTCATGTAAGAACACAATACAAGACTTAGCACTGTGATAAAAAATCACACATAATTAAACATGAAATCATAAAATGGTTAAGATTGGAAAGGATTTCTGGAAGTCATCCAATACAACCCATCTGCTTAAGCAGGACTAACCTAGAGCAGACTGCCCATAACCATGCCCAGAGATGTTCAGAGCTCTAGAATTGTGTTCGTAGATAATGTGTAAGATCTAAGTGTTCTGTGGTGAGGCCAGGAAGACTTGAACTTTTGCTAGTTGTACTGCCTATCTATCAAAATAATTTCTTTTCTTTCTCCTCTCTTCTCTACTTCCTAGGCATAAACCTGAAGAAGGAAAAGCAGTTCAGGAGGCTATCACTGAATGGTTTGTCACCTTATGTATATTTTTTTTGACTTTTTAAAGCACCTCGATTTTAATTACTGGATAGACAGACTACCTATATGTATGATTTGTGTATATAGCTACTCAATACAGTTTTGATTTCATTTGAACTGTGCTGTTTGGTGATTATAAATACTACTCTACCTTTCATTTTCTGCTTCATGAATATGATGAGTCATGACATAACACTTAACTAAATGGATGACCCTATTATTATGAAGTGTTATGGCTGAATTATGTTTTTTAGCCAATAGCCATGGAGTTCTGGTCTTTTGTTATTCTTTATGTTTGCTGAGACTTTCTAAATTGTTTCTCAGATAATGCCTCTGAAACACATTTCCTTCTTATTTACAAAGAATTTTCTATGTGAAAATCATAGAATAATAGAATAACTTGGGTTGGAAGAGACCATAAAGACGACCTAGTTCCAGCGCCCCTGCCATGGGTAGGGCCACCTTCCACTAGAATAGTCAACTTAGAGCCCTGGACAACCTAGCCTGACGTTTCCCCTCCCCTCCGACCCCCTCTTGGGTTGCTAGCTCAGTCTTGGGGGACCTTGGGGAGAGGGAGACATCAAGATAGAGAGGAGAGATCCAAAAGAGGCTCTTACCTCAGGAATATTCCAAAGCTTTATTCTTGAAGGGGTCCCAGGGCAAAGAGGGCGAACACGGAAGTGTAGGGGTTTACCTAGGTCTCTGTCCAGCACCGATAAGCTGGCCCTCCGCCAACCGGCCAGAGATAGGGGAGAACAGGGTCAGACCATATGGTCAGGCATTAGGGGGGCTTTCTTGGGGTATCCTATTTGAAAGGGTTACAACACTAGTCTTGAACACTTCCAGGGATGGGACATCCACAACTCTGGGACATGTGTTACAGTGCTTCATCATCCTCATTGTGAAGAAGGCCAATATATGGTCAAGAAGGTCATCATAAGTTCATAAATTATTTACACTGGCTCTTCCATTTCATCCTTTCAAAATCCAACCTTAGTGCTGTCTCAATTTTCCACTTCCTTCTGGCAACAGGAGCACTTCCACTATCCTCTGACATCACTGTATACAGAAAAACACAAAGAGCTCAACATTATTTTTTTGTTTGGGTTTTTTGGTTGTTTGTTTTTTTTTTTCCTGTTTTTTCCTACTTTATATTAGCACAAAAGCTTGTGATTCCAAAATCAGTAGATGTAAAGAGACCTGGAAAGAATAGGGATGGGGCAGTGGACAGTTCTGCTTCCTCCTGTGAGTATTCTGAGGAATGCAGACTGAATTTATAGCAAGAGCTATTGAATTTAATTTTTTTCCTTTGGACTGTGTATCATAGTGGCATTTTATGAACCATATTTGAAATTAATCCTGACAAGTAATTGCACTGTGAAGGATATATGCAGAGCACCCACTTTTGGACAATTAATTTGGCTACCTTGTTTACATTTTTTTCCACCTAATTTCTCCAGGTTAGAATCCCTTTGGTAAGGGACCTGAACTGGACTGTACCCTGGACTGAAGAAGTTTCCTTCTCTCCATAGTCTATGAAGACTGAGATGCTCTAATGGAGGCCCTAAAGGCTCTCTGGGTGATATGCTCAAAGCTGTACCTGCAGCACCTGGGATCTGTGTTTTCCTGAACCTGCATGGGGACTATAATAAAGTCCTCATTGCTTTGTAAAACACCCATGCATGAGAGGTTCAACCTCAAATGTGAAACTTGATTCTTTCAAGGAAGAAATTACTCTAGTTTGGGATCAAACTGAATGGAAGAGGACAAGGTGGGAAGCTGGCAATACCAAGCCACATCTTCATCTGTAAATTTGGAAGCTGGAGAAAATGGTCCTGCCATGAATTCTGGTGTTCTCTTGTACTGACTGGACTTTGGCTTTGAAAGCACAGTGTATGCTATTGTAAAAATCTATAACATAATTTGATCATTGGGAAGAAGCCAGTTGTACTGGCCTCATTTCAGGTATGTGGGGAGGAGGAGAGACTATGTGAGGAAAACAGGACAGTATCAAAGATTTATTTCCTAGCACCAGGGTACAAGTGTGAATGGGGCAAGTGAACACATGAGAGCAGAAAGGCCCCTAATTGTGGCATTTCTGAAGTTTTTAATGTTTGATTTTTATGGCTCTGATGTTTTGGGCTTTTTAACAAACAGGTAAGATTTGGGGTAGAGGAGACAAGGGCTATTAACAGTATTTAAAAGTTTGCAAAGTTTTATTTTTTTAAATGGTCATAGTCATAAAATTCAATTGTGGATTTTCTTCCAAAATTTATCTTTCTGTTCTATATGATGTGCAAAATCTATGGCCATGCAAGTTATGGTGGAGCATACTAAACCCATTCACAATACCTTCTTGTTCACCAGTTTAGGTGAGAGATGGTTAGTGAAAATGGGAATATACCAGTACACCGCCTTACTTCTGCAAAAGAGGGAGCACTCCCTAGGGTATTTCAGAGCAAATTAAAATACATTAATTCTAAATATTTATATTTTAAACTAATTTTAATTTTAACTAATTTGGCATAATTTGAACAAACTTAGCAGTAGAAGCCCTTACACAGTCAGCTACAGTAGTGTCGGAATAAGCACTGTAACTAATTTCCAAGTGAAACCAAATCATCAAAAGATTTTTCCAGTTCTATGTATCTACAAGATATGACTGCATGTTTAGTCATGGTGTCTCCACCCTCTTCAATGTACCTTTTAATTCTTGCCAGACACCAACTTTTCCACACTGCAAATGATTGATGTATGAATGCAAAGTGTTTGAAAATGGTACTACAGAGTCTATTTGTGCTTGTGTTCCTGTAAGCATATATAGAAGAGGCAACAAGTAATTAAAGAAAAAAAAAAAAGAAAATACAAGAAAAGGAAAAAAGTAATTATTGCAGGGAGCAGAGGAGACACCATAGTTCCCAAGGCAACAAATCTTCTCTTTTTAAACTGTAGAGCTCATATAGGAAAAGAGCAATCTCACGTCTTCACAAACATATTCCTATTTTTTTAAGAACAATCTCTGTTACTCAATAATAACTTAGCCCAATGCGGGGGTGGACAAAGCCCCAGTGGCTCTGCCTTGGAGAAGATAAGAAGAATTGCACAATACCTCTACCAGAGCACTAAGATAAGANCCCAAGATAAAATTTTTCTGTTTAAAGTGGGAGATTTGTTTCCAGTGACAAAGGATTATGTACATTATGAATAGTATGCTCTCTTTAATCCATTTTATTTCTCTTCTTGAATTTTTACTCATTTACGTGGTACCTCTGTCATTGTTTAATCCCAGGCAGCAGACAAGCCCCACACAGCTACTCCCTCACTCCCCCACCAATAGGATCAGGAAGAGAATTGGAAGGGTAAAAGCTGGAAAACTTACGGATTGAGCTGAAGAGAGACGAATAAGGAAAGCAAAAGCCACACAGGCAAGCAAAGAAAAGCAAGGAATTAATTCACTGCTTCCCATGGGCAGGTAGGTGTTCAGCCATCTCCAGGAGAGCAGGGACCCACATCATGTGACTATTATATGGGAATACAAATGCCATCACTTCAAACATCCCTTCCTCCTTCTTCCTCACACTTTATATACTGACCATGATGTCATGTGGTCTGGAATATCCCTCTCATCAGTTGAGGTCACCTGTCCTGGCTGTGTCTCTTGCCAACCTCCCAAGCACCCCCACATTCCTTGCCAGTGTGGCAGTATGGAAAGCAGAAAAGGCCTTGGCTTTGTGTAAGTCCTGCTCGGCAATAACAAAAACATCTCTATATTATCAGTCCTTCAGCACAAATCCAAAACAGCACCATATCAGCTGTTATGAAGAAAACCACCTCAGCCAAAACCAGCATAACCTCTCAGAAGGCAGGAGAGATTTAAAAAAAAAATTAGTATCAGAATGCAAAATCAGATCTACTCACTCAGGTATTTTAGTCCAGTCTTTTTTTTTTAAAAAAAACCAGTTAAGTAATACTTTCCAATCCCACATTTGTAAAACAGTGCTAATATTAATAAATTATGTTACCCAAATACAGTAGAGCCTTATTCATGTCACCTTAAGCTAACAAACATTGTGATTGCTATTATGAATAGATGATTCTATACATATTCAAAACCTCAGTCTCTTTTCTTAAGCTATTTTTGTTTCATGCATATGTGTGTGCACACTCATGCCTGTGTTTAAGTCACAATGAAGGAGAAATTTCTATTCATTTCTGACTTCAAAACCACATTCTACCTGCATTAAAAAAAAAAAGCAGTGTGTTTAATGTGAATATGTGAACAAAAGAACCAAAATCCAGTGATCTTTTTAATGTTTCTTTAGTTATTCCTATTGAATGATTGTTTTGGGGAACTAACTCAGAAATGTAGAAGATATATGGAGAGCAGCTGAGCTGATGGCAAGGACAAGTTGGAGCATTCAATTAACGAAAATGTGATAAACGCAACTAGAATGAAAGCAAACTTAAGGCAATGTGAGGAACTTCTTCTAGAAAATTATTTGGGTTTTTTCAAGGTTCTTGCACATGTTTTCCAGCCTTTTGGAGGACACATAGACTTCGATGTGAACTTACTTAACTGTGGTTTTGGTCATCACTCATCTCCTCTCTGCAAGGACCCTTAATTAACTCAATAACTCTTGTAGACTTTGGCCCAAGACATTTACATTTTAATGGAGAAGACTAACTCAAATAGAAGTGAGTGAACTGCCCACAACGTTAAATTGTGGATGGGCTATAAATTTGTTAGGGGTTGGGTTTCTTTCCTTTTGTTCCTTTTTACTTGAGGAATTTTCTCCCATTGAGTTGTTAGGAAGCACTGATGGCTAAGTGTTTGAGGCAGCAGAGAAGTAGCCAGGCCTCAGGGGAGGAGGGTGTCTGGTGGCACACCTCTGGTTTTTGGGAGTTTCTCTTGGAGGCACAGAAGTGCTGCAAGAGTGAGGCAGGTAGGGGGCAGAGCTGGGGCAGCTGCTGCCTCCTTTTGGCTTCAGAGGATGGCTGGAGCTGCTGCTTGGTAAGGGAATTCATTGCTGCCGCCAGAGCTCAGCCCAGAGCTCTTTCTTCTGCCGTGAGGTGAGCCTTTGCTTGTATGAGCAGCCACTGAACTGGGACCTTATTAACACCTACCTCACTAAAATAGAAACCTATCCCCATCTGCTTGGGTGCCCAGGGTCTTGGACTCACCCCTCTCTGCCCTGCTGGGGGCTGGACTGCCACTGTCCCAACCCCCTTCTGCTTCTTCAGCACTTTCAGCAGGAAACTGCTCCAAGTTTTTGCTACACAGCACCCCTGCCTGCCAAGACAAACAACCACAGCTTCTGAATTTCTGAGACATTCCATTCACCAGCCCAGGATTGTTGCTCATTCCTGCCATTTCAACTTGGTGCTCCTCCAAGTCCTGCTAGGGCACCAGGATTGCCTGTCCCAGGGGGTTCATGAAGCAAAGCCTCTCTTCCATCTCTTCCCCTCTCGACCACCCACCATTACCTCGTGCTCCCCGAGCCCGTGCCACAGCGCCCCCTGCAGCCGCGGGGGAATCATGGCACCTGCCCTGCCCGGCCAGGAGCCACCAGCGCCCCTGCTGGCTGTGACCTGAGCTGCACCAAAGGGGAAAGGGCCTGTGGCTGAGAGAAGGTTGTCACTGGGTTCCTGGTTCTGTTTTGCTGTTAATGCTGTAGTTATTGTTGTTTGTTTGCCTTGTATACATACTAGTAAAGAACTGTTATTCCCATTCTCATCTCTTTGCCTGAGAGCCCTTAATTTCAAAATTATAATAATTCAGAAGGAATGGGGTTATATTTTTTCATTCCAAGCCGGGCTCCTCCCTTCCCTAGCAAACACCTGTCTTTCAAACCAAAACAAAACTGTAGATGGAACCCCAAATATCTTGACCTTATATTCCTGGTCCCTGATCACTAAACAACACAGTTTTCATCAATTTAGACTATACTTTGCAATTTAAAGGACATATACTTATTTTAATGCTTTATTAATAAGAGGAGGCAAGTAAGGGCATCCTCACTGTTGTTCATTTCACTCAATTCTTCTACCAGTTGCTGATTTTCCTGGGTAGTATTAAATCTGACTGCAGTGATATACATCTACCAAATCAGAAATATGCTATGACAATCCACCGTCAATATTTATACTTCCATATTTGTGGCTGTTTTAGTCCAAAGCAGTAGTAAAACATGAGTGAAATAATAAGTCTTTCCTTGCTAAGAACCCCTGACCTAGAAAAGTGTTGAGTAACTTCTTATTGAACTTAAAGTCTGTTACTAGGAGTCAATAATGTTGCTTTAGTGCACCATTCCTATCAAATTTAGAAACACTTTTAAGCGTCATCTGGTGACTTCCATTTCTATATGAACCTTTTATACACTGCTGAATAGAAATATTATAGTAATGGGCAAGAAATTGATAGCTGTTCTTGCAGTACCAGCACAGATAAATAACACATGGAACTCACTATCCCTTTAATAAAACAAAGGCTTAGAACATTGGGATCAGGATTAAGACACCAGGAGCTTTCTTATCCCATTAATTGTCTTCATTTCATTTGGTAATATGAAACCAGTAATAGAAATAAAGGGAACAATAGGTTACATGTAGGAAGAGCAACATTACTGCTTACTTCTCAGGGCAAATTTGTGCTGTTAAGTTTCATATTTATACTTGACAATAACCTTTAATATATTTCATCTAGAAATCTAGAATTTACCAGATCACTCAGCAGATTGAAGAAGTAGAAATTTTTTAGGATCTATGCCATGGATCCTTCAAAGAAATGAGAGCTTTTTCATCAGCTTCTGTAAATTTAGAATCAGGCTGTGAATGCAGGGATGTATTCAAAGTAAACTCGGACATTTTGTTAGGGTCAAAACATTGCTGTTATTTTTCCTCTATTATAATTTTGCCCATTATAGCCTATGTCTTGTACTAGCAACAGTGACTCTAGAAGAAATATTCAAAACCATGGACAATTATAGGATTTTAATTGTGCTAAATGTCTTTCATATACAGATTAATAAATCATATTCTCCTCTGCTTACAATAAAGCACTAACTTTCAACTAATATTAAATGAAGTTTAAATTCTACTTGCACCAGAGGAGCATGTCAGAGGCAGGAAAGATAAAAATATATCTAGATATTTCCAAGAAAAGACCAAAACTCAGGGCATGAATATATTCCTTTCTAGTTCTAGAACTAGCAAATTTGTACCAAGAAAATGGTGTTAACACGGATCTGCCCTTACTCAGGCATCTATCTTGGAGTATCCTAAATCCTTGCACTGTTTTTGACACAATTTGTATGAAATGCTCTCTTGGGTTGGCAGGAAATGTAGAAATGAGGCATTTAAAATACGAGATAAGAAGTAAGGAATCCACTTCAGCCAATAAAGGTATGTAGTACTGGAGTACAAACATATTAGGGAATGGGCTCTCAACAGTCTAGGAGGTCTGGATGAGAGTAGGGGTTCCTAAAATATTTCACAGACACATTTCAACTTATTTTTTCTTTATTTTCAAAGACTGAAAACATGTCAGTCTAGGCAATACAGTTACAGTAGTAAAATTGACCCCTGCTAATCTAAGCAGCTAAAAATCATAGTGCCATGTAGTGTTGTAGGAAGGCTAGGGAGGAAGCACAGATTTTTCTTTGATATGCTAAAGTATACCTAAGATACTCAGCATCCCATACTTCCACAATTTCTATTTAAACATGAAAAATAGATACAGACAAAAATAATAATAAAAAAAAACTATTTTAAAATCTCCTTTTCTTCTCAAAATAAGACAGTATACAGAGAACAACATATTTGGAAAATTCATGGTTAAAGTGGGCAAAATCTTTATAAGACACTCAAGCTGACATTGTCTTATAGAAAAACATTGTAATTTGGAAAGCAAATGAGACTTTTAAAAAATTATTTTGGAAATACAGTATTTTTCAAAATCAAATCTGAAGTGCATTAATGCAGATCAATTTTTTGTGTCGTGTTTATGCCTGAATTTGGTTAACTTGGATTTTTCTGTGTTGTTTACATTCTGTTCTTTATTTTCTAGTACAGTTGAGGCCTAACATTGCCTATAGAGATTTTGCTACACAAGCATAGCATTATTTTCTATTTTCACCTCAAAAAATGAAATTACTTCTTTTTCCTTCAAAATACTCAAGTTCTAGTTACAAATTAGTATGACAAGTAAATCTATATTTCTCCTAGGGGCTTCTCTAACTGGAATTTTGCCCAGAGCTACTTGGCTGCCAGGTAAGCGGCAGTGGAAACTGGCTGGAAATTCTAGAACGTCACTAAGTAAAAATAGAACTAGGACACAAACAAAACTAAAAAATTTGTATCTTGGAAAGGACTTCTAAAGAATTTACAGAATAGCATTTATAAGCTTATTAATTAGCATTTAATTACCTTGTGGTAGGAAGTGCTTTATAATGGGTCTTGTTTCAGCTTCAGCTGTTAAGCGCTGAAATCAGGTAGTACATAATGTAGCTGGGGCCCCAGAAGGATGACGTTGTCCACTTGCCTCTGGAACCTCTTTGCATGGGTCCTGCTGGACTTCCAGAACAACCAGGTGATTTCATAATTGGTCTGATATGGATAGTGTCCTTGTGCGTTCTCAGGTCACTTGTTTTCATGGGCAGAAACCAGCATGGGTCAGGATTTCACATAAAAATAAATCCATAGATTCTTTAAAACCAGTGCAGTTGTAACCCCGTTTAGTATTTTGCACTAGTCCTTAGTAGAGAAATAATTTGCCATTACTATTCTTTGGGTCCTCATAATAGTAATTCATTGTACAACTATAAAACCCTTTTTTTTTTATAAATATCACTTAAATGGGACAGCAACCCTGAGGCACTGACTACTGGAGTTTGAGTAATTTCAGCATTAAGAAACAGCCAATCCATTGCCATGAGGAGACAGTCTTTTACTACTGCTGCTGCTGCTTTCTAAATGCTATGACCTGGCTCAAAGCCTGATTGCAAAGGCTTCAGGATTTTGGCAGGTGTGCTCTTTTATTATTTTCCTGACACTACTTTGTCAATGGCTTTACCCATCAGTGAGAGATGGAATAGAAGTCAATTATGTTCCCACTCTTTCCAAAAGGGCAATTCAGAAAAATGGAGCCTGAAACTATACTGTTCCTGATGTGCAATTTGTAAAAGCTCTTTGGGATTTTTTATATGTCCTTTTTTTGTTTGTTTCGCTCTTCGTAACAATTTCATGCGAACAGCAGCATTTAGGGATTTCTTGGCCCAGTCTTCCATATTTGGGAGGTTTGGATGGCTCAGAAAAACATGAATTTCTGAGGCCAAAGCCTCCTACACTCATATGTTTAAAATCAATGTCTGAAATACAGTATTGCACTGATTGGAGACATCTTTAAATGACACAAAGATCAGTGGTGATGCCACCAAGAAAGTGGGAGGGGAGGGAAAGGAAGTGAGTAGGGTCCCTGAGCTATGTTGGTCTGTAGGAAGAGGTTCTAGCTAAGTAAATGTGTCATTGATGCTTAATAAATGTATAATACCCACCTCATTGCTGTTAATTTCTTAAAATTAAACTAATCATAGTTCTATATTCGTAAGTCATCTTTTCCTGGCAAAATGTCTCCTTTTCCCCTACTTTATTCATACAGCAGATGACTGACATTCTGTATGGAGCAAAATAGAGCATTTGGTAAAAACTTTTTCTCCTTGCTGTTAAGATGGAAAATTCCATTAAACTTGTTTTGATTTGAACACAAATTCTTTACTCAGTTCTAAAGAATTCAGTGCTCTTTAATATTTCCTTGGGAAAATGACAACTTAATTAAGTTGTAAAATTTACAACCTTCTTATTGCACAGAGGGAATTTTTAAAAAAGGGAATGACAGCTCAGTAACAACAGCTTTTTTTGGGCACTGTGTAGGTCAGTAGATTATATTTGACAATGGGTGTCTACAGAGACTGTACAGTCTCTCAGTGTTTTTATGGTTTTAAGCAGAAAGACTTAATGTGTATCCACAGAAAGGTGGAGGTGGTTACACAGCCATATGTAGGTAGCAAGCAGAATCACAGTAGGTTGGAAGGCATGATGGAAAATCTATAATCCAACCTCTAGCTCCAAGCAGAGCCAATACTGGTTTGAGACCAATTTTTTTGGGGCTTTATCTACTTGAGTCTTGAAAACCATTAAGGTTGGAGACTGTAAAACCTCTCCAGGTATACTGTTCCACTTTTTGATTGTGTTCATAGGGGGAAAGTTTCATCAAATGCAACTCTCTTGTTTCAGTTTATATCTGCTGTATCTCATCTGTTACCAGAAGTTATTCCATAGCCATCCAGACACACCTTGTCTCTGTGTATACTTCACAGTTCACCACAGTTTCACGTACTTACACACTTGATGACAGGGCACTCCATTTCCTCAAGGTAATTGATAATTGTATTAAACTAGTATAAATTCCTGTGGTACTTTGCTTTTAACCAGTGTCCAATAAACTTTTAAACCATTTTTACCCATCTAGTAGTCAACCTATCTTGGTCTTAAAGATGCTCTGAGACATCATCTAGAAAGCCTTGCTCTTGGCAAGATAACTGACATTCACTTCTAACTCTTTATGTATAAATTCAGTCCTTTAGTTTAGAAGGCAATCAGGCTGATTTTGTAACATTAATTCTTGGTAAATGCATGCTGGTTACCATTCCAGTTACCTTTTACTTTCTTCAGTTGCCCAGAATGTGCATCAAGATTACTCATTCCATGATTTGATGGGCATGAATGTTAGGCAAAACCTTGAGTTATGCTTCATATTTTTTTCTGAGGATGAGTGCCATATTTGTTTTTCTTCAGCTGCTGTGAGCCGTCCCTGATTAAATTACGTCTCAACGATGATAGTGCCAAATTGACATCTTGCAGCTTTCTTAGCACCCCAGATCCATCTCATTAGGTGCAATGGACTTGCATAGGATGAGATATATTGACCAGTCCCTGAATCAATCCTTTTCCTGATATATTGTCTCCTCCTGGAATATTATCCCCAAGTAGAAAGACCTCAGAGAATTTGTTGGTAAAGGCTAAGGCAAAGAAGTCTTTGGACATCCCAGCTTTTTTTGCTAGTTGTGCTATTTTTGCTTTTGTGCTGTCTCAGTTGTGCTATTTGTTATTCAAGTAAGTATTGGAATTCCCAGGAATAAAGTGTGAAAATGTTGCTGAAAGTCCAAGACTCTATGGTAAAATTCATTTTATCAGAGAACAACAACAACACTGCCAAAAACTTAGTGTTTCTGAAATAAGAAACTAAAGTGGTTAACATTTTTAAACCTTAAAATATGCAAGATAGAAGAATAATTTACTGTCCCCCCTTTTTTGCAGACAGTTGAAAGACCTTCTTGCTGTTAAGTTTCCAAGTCAGCTTTTTCCAAAGATGGATGTTCTCAAATTGTGTAGAGTTTGATCAAGGGCAGAACATGCTATTGAGTTAATTTTCTTCACATATCTGACCTATTATCTTCATTATTTATCCACATGTGCGCACTTTTTCATAGAAAAAGTGTACATACATGCATATATATACACATACAAATGTCTATATATTTGTATATAAAGTTGGGCCTTTAGTACATGCTCAGAAGCACAAGGGAGGTAAGATTTGAGAATGCTTTGAGTCAAGAATGAGTACTGGAGGTGTTGAGTACAGCATAATTAATGTTTTCTCCTAGAATGTTTTGGATTGGAATGGACCTTAAAGTTCATCTAGTTACAAACTCCTTTTCCATGGGCAGGGACACCTTCCACTAGATCAGGTTGTTCCGATGCCCCATCCACTCTGACCTTGAACACTTCCAGGGATGGGGCATCCACAGCTTCTTCTCATAGTAAAGACTTAATCTGTCAATGACTGTTTTGACATTGTATCTCTGCAAGCACAAAGGGGATGCATGAAGTCAAATGCAAGTTAATCTAGTAAGAATAATAATGACAGGCACTGTTTTTGGGGCTTAGCATGCTTAAATATTCTCTTGAGATGACCCGTTAACCCTGCAATATAAATATTGTGAAATATCTATGCTCTTATATATAAGAGGGTCTAAAAGAGATTAGAAAAAAAGTGCAATAGAGAGGAAAAAAATGTGCAATAGAGAGGAAAAAAAATTTAAAATCTGTCAGACAGGTTAATGCCCACAAAAAAATTTTAATACTTGTTTGGGAGAGAGGAATTTAAGATACTACACATTCTTTCTCACATAACTATTCATTTGTCCACTTTTATTTGCTGTCCTTTTCTCAAGACCTCCATGGTGTCTTAATGAAACTTCTGTGAAACATTGCAAAACCTTTTTATGAGAAACATATTTCCATTTCCAGTTACATCTGAAATGGTGGTCTGAAAATATGGACTAGCTAAATCACACAATCTGCTGTCCTACAGTCTGCAAAATATAACCACGGTTTTGGGATGAGGGTCTGACATAGTTGTAGTAAAGCACCTCAGTTGCTAGTGTACTGCCTCTGTGTAAGAGGTGTTGACAATAAAATGATTGAGAATGCATCTGTGTAAAAGACAAGGTGATATGTGTAGGGCATGACCAGTATAAATGTTGAGATTAAGTTAATGTGACACTTTAGAGTCAAGCTCCAATGTATTTTAGGAGCTGAGCAGTACCCCCAGGGACCATCAGTATAAGGATTCATATTGATATTTAGATCTCAATGAGATTTCCTTAATCTGGGTCTCATTTTTTTGTGCATTTCCTTTCTGTATGGCAACAGATGTTTTTCAAAATTCAAGAATAGATTATCTGTTAGGTTTTGTGTATCTGTATGCAAAAAAAAAGTTTCTAATATGGGATCAGAAAATTTTTCTTCTAGAAAACATAGTAATGACTTTGATTGCTGTTGTACGATAAGGAAAATGTGAGTTGCAGCAAATCTAGAATGCTACTGTGTCTTGGCTCATCCATATTCTGCCACCATCTACATACACAGTACTATGGCCTTGTGAATAAAGAGGAAGAAACAGTTTGGGAATTGGATAGCTCGCTGTTTCAGGAACTATCAGAGTCAAGACAAATATACTGTCTTGCTAAACTGAATAGAACAAAACAGCTTTCTGTTGAAGAGCACTGTAAAGATAACCACAAGTGTCAAGTCATTCAGCTGTTAGAAAAGAACATCCAAGCTCAAGTTATGAATGTTTCCTTCTGAAGTTTTTGGAGTGTATGTGACAACAGTTTAAACAAAAATTTTCTTTTTGTGGAAAAATGGGAGTATTAAGATCCAAGTAGGAAAAATATAAACCCATTTTTATATCAGTGTATGTGCATTTTAGGGTTTTCATTTTCCTATTATACCTCTTTTATTTAGTCTATTACTATGAAAGAAAAAGCAGATACCAAAGCAAACCAGAATTATTTTCTTCTGCTTAACCTATAACTTCATGTATTTTTGCTCTTGTTTCTTCATATCCCATTACTCCAGTCATAAGAAACTTGCTTTTACTGTTGAAGTCAAACAAGGAAACTGTGGAGAGTTTACTGCTGGCTTCCTCTACAGTGGAAATTAGTAAGATTCTAACATAAGTCTCTCAGCATAAGGGCAATCTGTGCCATTTAGAAATAAATATGATGACCTGTCCTAAGGCACCACTAATAGTATATATTAACAATGTTCTCATGATAGTCTTTATTTACAATACTCCTCAGTGTATATAGGTATTAATTATATCTTCAGGGTTACCTTCAGCAACAGGTGATTTTTTTCTGGGACGGGAAAAAATGAAATGTGAAAGCAGATATTTCATCTAGAAAATTTTGTCAGAGGGAGGCTGAGTGAATCGCACTGGTGCACCAGAAGAGCAAAAGTGCAAACTACTTGAGCAATAACAATAATAAAAACATCCCCATATTTCGTATATACTGAATTTGATGTAAGGCTTCTACTAACTTTCACGTGCATTGGGCTTTTGTAGTCATACTTTCTTCCACATCTGAGTCTGTGCACCTATAGTAATACTACCCATTAACTGTGAAATACACTTCACTACCTCACATTTGCAGTTGCTGTTGGAGGCACTATACCTGGGTTTATTTCTTGGACAAAATACAAAATGCTCTTCTAAGTTCCATTCTTTCATGGGAAGCAGTCAACTTCTACTACTGAGTATAGTCTTTTAAGACTTTGCTGAAATAACAGGAAAGGCAGGCAAGAAAGAAGAAAGAAATGGTAGTATTTCTGCTGGCAGGCATGGGGCTTTTTATCATCAGTGCTACAGTTAAGCTCTAAACACCCTGACAGATCTGACAAGCTAGGAATTATATGCCAGAAGCTGCATATTTGGTCTTACTGTTTCTTACCTTATACACAAATTCTAAGCCCAAAAAACTAACTACACTGAATTAGAAAACATTTAAAAAGTCTATTATTCTTCAGTGTCAATTGATCCAAAAAATGCTGCTCTCACAGATTTAGAATGAGGCTGGTGTTTCAGTGAATATTTCAGTTTCAGTTTCAAATTAAGCTCCCCATTCTTTTTCTTTAGAAACCTTTTTCCAGAGAGGGGTTTTAGTCTGCCCAGAAGTGGAGATAGAGTAAGTTAAGGACACAGTCTCTTTTTCCTATGTCTTGAGAGATAGCTTCTCCCTGACATCTTGGAGTACCTTGATTGAGGAAAATGCCTAGGGATACTTGCTTTTTCTAGGCATACTACTTGTTGTAGAATTTTTGAAATTAAGGTAGTGATAAATAAATTGAGTAACACATTGCACCTACAGGAACTGTACTCTCACTGCCTGTTCCAAGTAATTTAATGTGAAACCTGTGGAAAAGTAACTCATTATGGGAAGATGAGAGTGATCTATTCTGCAAGAATAACAAATTGCATGCACCAGTTAAGAACCCGGGCCATCTGGCCCTTCAGCAAGACTTGCTGTATCTCCACTTGGTGTGATATATTAGAAAGCTGTTTCTATGTGCATACTCAGGCCAAACATATTTTCGTCAAAATATCTGCTGTCTTAGCCACTCATTAGGTCAAACAGAAGTTTTTAACTTTGTTTTAGTTACTGTTCCACACTTTCAGTTGATATCACTTCATGCATAATGATGTGAAATTCAGTGCTTTCTTTTCACAGTAGAAACTATCTATACTTCTGTAGTGAGGACACACAGTCATAGAGTGTCACTGTTACATAGAGGGAATTTCGTAGAACTGGCACTCTAATGATGAAGATACATTCTCCTGGAATCATATTTCACTGCTCCAGTTTCCTTCAGTGGTTGAAACTTTTGGTTATATACCGGAGTTATACCAACCTCACTCCAGCATGTAACCTCCAAACCTAAGTTAGGCATCTGGGTGCTTTCTGTGAGGGACTTGCTTGAAATAACCAGTGAAAGATCATAAGGAAAAAGTGTGACTTGAGTAGCCAAGTGCAACCTGGAGTGGGGTTCTTCTTTTCTCTCAGTATTGACAGCCAGGATATTTTAACTTGGGTTATGGATCCCTTGCTGATTGAATAGTGTACAAGTGACTCTCCTGCTGGAGCTCTTTGATCCTGTGCAGATAGTTATGCATCCAGCAGAGAGAGGAAGAAAGTAACTCTTAGTTGAATGTTAAGTACTGGTATGGATGAGTCAAATTTGTGTATTGATGAATCTTTATATGTTTCTGAAAATAATAATGGTTTCATTGGTTTTGAAATGTATGTTAAATAGCCTGATGATTTCCAAAATTCCCTGGATTGAGAGCCCTTGCACCAAAGGAATTTTGACCCTTATCTTGGGTATGTCTTCAGTAAGTTCTGTAAGAGATGACACAAGAAGCTTTTCCTACCTCTGTGTGAGTGTGGGAGAAACTGAGAGCAATGGAGCGCCAATGGTTCAGAAGTAGTTCTAGCTTTTACAATTCCTCACCTAGGAGCTATAACTACTAAGCCAAACTTCTATATCAACAGCCAAAAAAAAACCACCAAAAAACAAAAAACAAACAAAAAAACAACAACAACAACAAAAAACAACAACAAAANAAAACAGAAAACCAACTTCTCCAGTGAGAAAATCCAAAAACTCATTCCCTGAGGCCTGTGGGGCATTCTGTGATTTTTGGCTAATGCAAAATATTAGCCTGCAGGTCAGGAAATCAGGAAAGCTGGTTACCCTGTGAGAGTCTGCGTGCCAGCTCATGATCTGCAGAGGTCCTTGATCTTTCTGACTTAATTGATGAATTCTGAATTCTGCTTCAACTGGAAGAGTAGGACACCTTAATGTGCTTGGAAGATTATATTCTTGCACTTTGAGAGCAGTGAGTGCCTTGAGGCATTACAAAATTTGTGCCTCAGGAAATATATCTAAATGTCTTCAGGACAATGCCTAGAATAGGCACGTTAATGTTTAAATTTTGAACATTAGTATTCAATGGGAAAATTAGTTATCACCTTTTTTTTCCACCCACTTCAAAGAAATTTTGTAAATCAGGCTGGAGGTCTGATTTAAAGACTCAGGCTGATTGCTGTTTTGACCTATCTCAAGTGAGCCTTTACATTTTTAATATATCTCTCAAACCTCCTCTATTGTAAGTCCTCTCAGGCATATCATCTTTCTATTGAAAGAAATATTTCAGAATTTGCAAATGGATAAGAAATTGTTAACTATGATTCTATTGTTTTCTAAAAAAAATATATTTAGACATCACCAAATATTTGGCCTTTCCCTGCTAGAAAAGTTTTGGATTCAAAGCTTTTTTTTCTGTGCCATTATCTCAAAAAAACAGTTAAGAACACCTACTAGAGCACTTCCCAGATAAAACTGAGATTTGAGACTTGCTGCTCATCTAGAAAAATTACACATTTGTGGGAGAATGTTTTAATTTTTTTATCTCCTCCTCTTAGTTAAGTGGATCTGTTGAGGGGACAAGAAAACAAAATAGAAAGCCATAATTATTCAGTGAAACTGTGACAAAAGACACTATGATCATAAGCCAAATAGTTTACCAAGGTATGTCAATGCAGACCTTAAAGCTTTCATCTTTTAAATCTGCTAGATTTTGTATTTCTCATACAAATATTTATTTTCTTTCTTTTCTCTCTTCATCTTCATAACAGTCAACTTCTAATTATTACTTCTGAAAGTAATATGTGTGTAAATAGGAACTGCACAAGTAGTTCAGAGAGCACTTTTTTTTTTTTTTTTACCTTAGTCACTGTTTTCTAGTGTTTGGACATAACAGCAACTCAGACTGATTTTGTGATATTTAACAAATGTCTCAGATTCTGTGTATGACATGTGCCTAATTGCCTTACCTTGTCTTTGCATATCTTCAAAAAAACACTTCAATACACAGGAAACAACCTCAGAGAATGAGGTTCTCAGTCTCATTCTTTCTCAGTCTCATTCTCTTTTAATCTTGAAGTGCTATAGTTCTTGAATTACATAAAAATATTACGAGTGGATATCTCCATGAAAGGCTAGAATCACGTGGAAACTCTGAACATGATTGCATGTAGTTTTCTGTAACAGTGTGTTTTCTTAGAGTGCAGCTGCTGCCACACACCGCTACAGTTTTAAATTGAAATATCTATCTGTGCACTTGGTTTATTTCAAAACATTTTTTTCTTCTCTAAATCTCCCTCTCCCAATCTCCCACCATCATGAGAGGAGAAGATGGAGATATGTTACGTGCCAATGAACCATCTGCTTATTTTTCTTTCAAGAGCCTCTTCTGTACTGACTGGTCTGTTCACCTAAATTGATCCATAATGTTTACAAAAATTCATTTGTCTGAAACTGTTACCTATAATAAAATATGGTTTCTATTACACTATAATCATCTTTTGCAATGTTTCTATTTAATTTATATAAAATGCTCCTACATTGCTTGAACATGCCCCAGACCATGTGGGATGCTAGAAATATCAAAATCTCCATTTCAAATTATACTCACTGCTTTAAGGATAGTAGGATTGTTGTTTGTGTCTTTCCAACACTTGTGAGAAATATGTAAGTCTTGTTTGCCTGCCATTGTATAATCTCAGAAGTGTTGCATATGAAAAAAATGTGTTTGACACAGGTATACAGGAACATATGTTGTCATCATATATCAAATTTTATTTTGAACTATTTCAGTAGAAAAAAGCCTGGATAAATAACATGGAATATTTGTCTTGAAACAAAAAACTGGCTACTTAAGATGCATAGGTTTGAAAGGAATGTACCGAGAGTTGTGGTTTTAGAAGAACCTTAAGCACAGTGAGAAAATGTTGGTATCTGGGAGATAATTAATTTTTTATCCTGGAATACAGTAAATATAAGTTATTTCATTTGTATGAGAGGTAATAGGAGAACTTTCTATAAGATGGTAAATTATTTTTTATGGATGTTTCTATTACAATTATGAAACCTCAAATTGTTCCTGGTGAAGCCAATGGCAAAGCTCCTACTGGGAGCTGTGAGATTAGCTTTGAGACTGGAGAGGTTAAAAGAGTATGAAATTCCTACACTCTGCAAAATGTACTGTTTATATAGTGAGTCAGATAAAAATTGCCTCAGAGTTAATATATATATATATTTGCTTTATGTTGTACATCCTAAGACAATGAAAAGTGAAAACAAATTTTTCATTTTTTGCAGATAAATTATAGTCTAGCATGGATCTGTAGAAAATGTGCAGTTTCAGAGAACTGAGGTCAGTTTTGGCTTATGAAATGTGAACTAAAATCTTCCCTGTTGCCTGCTTTGATATGAGTGTAGTACACTAGATGAGTGTAGATGTGAGAAAGAATAAACGGAGGCAGCAGGAAGATGAACCCTGACAAGCTCTGACAGCACAAGGTTAAAATGACTAGGATATTTATGCTGATGATTCTGTCATACTCCTTTTCTGTTAGAATCTGTATTTACTCTTATAGCAACAAAAAATGTTGAGAGGGAAGGAAAGAGGAGCTTGGTCTCATTCATCAAAAGAAAAAAAAATACATGTGTGAGCATTTCTGTCATTCAAATAGCTTTACACTCTAGAAGAGATTGCTTTGTGCTGGGCCCCGTATTTCCCAACCTTCAATCAGCTCCAGGCTCAGCAGTAGATTCTCAGTGCACAGCACCAGTGACAAAGGAGCATCTGTCTTCCATGGGGTATTATGAAAGGCTATACATTCCATGTAATATTGGCATCATTGCTTGAAAAGAAAGGGTTTGATATTGCCATCTTATGTAATAAGACCCTCTCATGGCTTTCCTAGAGATCCCTTGTATGCAGTGAACAGTTCAGGCAATACATGCAGGAAACATCAAGTTCTGGATGGCATCACTATTCATCTGGTGTTATATAGGTAAGCACATGTATTAAGTTCCTTTGCTGTTACCTATTCTTCAGTTAGAACATCATCTGAATTGCCAAAAACAGAGGGGAAAGAGATGGAAAGTGTTTTCTCATTTGTGTGCAGGGCCTCTTCTTTATCAGTTTAAATAAATAAGTAAATAAATAAATAAATAAATAAATAAATAAATAAATCTTGTTTTGATCTCTGAAAGCAGGTGTCTTATTTACATCCAACAACCTGAATTACTCTGAGAAGGTTTCAAAATCTTGACAGAGCTATTGATAAAATAGGCAACCTTCGCTGAGAAAAGGTAATTGTAGCAGGAATAAGCAGGCCTATTCAGGCTGCTGCTTTTGTAATTCAAGCTTTCTGCCTTGGCTCAATGATTTCATCAAAAATAAGTCATCAAGGGAGAGTCCTGTGTTGTGCTTTGTTTGTTTAGGAACCAGGTGCAGCATATGTTTGTAATTTTGAAGTGCTGATACTCTGCAATTTCTGCAGTGTAGGTAAAATCTGCTGCAAAACAGACCTTACTGTTCAGCTCATTTTTCTTTCTGCTTTTCAGTAAGGAGCCTTTCTACTCAGCTAGAGTCCTCTGAAAGATCTGACTGTCCAAAGACACATCACACAGTGCAAATCATTAGATTAACATTACAGTTTTGCAGGCTGTAGATATTAATGGATTTTGTCTATTTTCTCTTCCCTTATTCAATGTGGATGATGAATCATGTTGAGCCAATGAAAATGGCACTTTTTTGGTGGAAAATGGAAAGATTAACCTATGACATTCTAGTGATAAATAATCAAATAGTTATCAATAATAATCAATAGGGATAAATAATTGAATATCCTCGGTCTCTAATTTTCTGCACTTCACAATTAGTATTGACATTCATCTGAAACTGAATCTGAAACTGACATAAAATTAATGTTGGTTTTTGAAGTCAAATAGTTAATTGCTGGCAATTTGTCAATTAGGAGTCCCACCACAATAATGGATAGCACATATTTATGGAGTTATTGCCAAGAATAATTTCATATTTTTTAGAGTATATATCTTCATAATTAAAGAGCACACAGAGATGTTCAGTTATGCATTGCTTTATTCTAGACTACAAATTCCTAAAAAAGGAAAATGAAGGCTTCACAGCCCCAGGTGGAATGGCTGTGGAGGTGTGGAGGCAGAGGGTTGCAAGTGAAACAGTCCTGTAATAAAGCCAGTGTGCAGTGGTTGATAGCGGGCACTGGGCTCTCAGCATTCTTTGGGAGCCGTGGCTGCCCCTACACTCTGCAGCAGTGTGACGTCCTCAGCACGGGATGAATAAATGGGATAGGAATAAGGAAAACACAGAAAATTTGTATACCAAGGGCAGACACGCATGGTTTGGGGTTAAGTTCCACAGCACATTTTGCTGCACCCACCTTCAGTTTTCCTCTGTCTTTAGTGGAGAAGACTGTTACTTTTATCTTAAGGGATGCCTTTAGAGAAAAGGAGAAAACTGGAATATTTACACCTTGTATTGGTATTAGTTACTAAGTCTGATTTCTAAAGAACTCAAGTGCACAGTACATTGTAAATTGTAGAAAAGGTAAGAATGCTTCCTTTCACCTTGTGAATATTTATTTTTATTGGTGTTTGAAATTCTCTGAATGGAACTAGCTTGTGAGAGAAGCACAGTTGGGTGAAATTTTCTTTAATATTTACAATCATCAGGATATCATAGAAACAGTATTGCTAAGGTTTTCTGCACCTTGCACTAGCTGCAGGTTTTGGGAAAATGCTAGACAAGAAATATTGTAGAGACAATTCTGGGTCCTCAGCATTTTGCTGTTTTGCTGTGAGGCATGCCAATTTAAAGCTTTAAGATTTCTAGAAGGAGGAGTCTGCCTAATTCCAGAGTAAATCACTTTTTATCTGGAGTACCAGGTATTCTTGATTCTGTTCTTGTGATGATCTCGCTCTGCACCAGTCTGAAATGCTACTGAAATAAACACTTTCACTTTGAAAAAATGTCTCTGGTTGTTTTATTCTTTTTCTATTTTAATCACAAATGAAGATGTACATGCACAATATATGCCCCATATTAAGAAGAGTGTTACAACACACTAGGGAGCATTTAAAATTAATTAAAAGCTATGTATTTTAAATGTATTAAATAATTTTTTTAAATTATCTAAGAAAAATCATTTAAAGTTAATGTAAGTATATCTCCTATTATAAGTACTTCTATAACTATTTCTAAAAAGATAGTATGTTCATAAAGGCATTAATTATAGAGAGTTAAGCATAAATTCCATGAGGCTGCCAAAGAGCATACAATTAGATCTGCCAAGTTTTGCAAAATGAGGAGCTAAAGTTGTCTGAAGTTTGTATTTTTATGCTCATTATGCCTGCTCAATGTCTGTTGGGAAGGTTGTCTGTTGCAGGTGCTCAGAGATGCTGTATTCTAAATATCCACCTAGATATTGTGGGAGTCTAGATTTTTTAAATCCAAGACTGTAGAAAGCTTCCTGAAATATTTAGCTTGGCCAAAATACCTGCTGATCTACTACCAACACTTTATCCTAGCAATTAACATATCTAAGACTCAGTTAAAATATCTAATTATTGAAATCTTTGAGTAGTTTTATCATAGTTATGTCCATGGATAAAAAAAAAATCATTTTTATACCTCTTTTTTAAGTGGAGGAGCTGAAGTATAGAGACAAAAGGCCTAGTCTTTGAGACTGCTGAGATGCTGAATGTGTGTGAGAAGAGATGAGACTAAGGTCTTCCAAGCTTCAGAGAAGCACTGATTTCCTTGCCTATTCTTTAAGCAGATCTTAGAGTACTGCAATTATTTTCATCAAAACTTCTGCAATACATAAAGAGGAAAGTGCCACGAAGCCTTATTGAGGTTTTTCATGCATGTCTACTTGTGAAAAATTCCTTATTTCTTTAACATTTGTTAAGGACACATATTGTATGTGTATATGGACTACACAATTTTGTGGTCTGTAGCTGAAATGGACATGAAGTACTTTAAGTAGAGCACATCATAGTGCCACAGGCTTTTGAGATTTCCATTATGAATGAGTATGACCATGCAGAATGCTTTGAATGCTATGTATTGAGGTAAACATCATATCAATAATGGCTCATAGTTTTGCCTTCGAAGTCTTTAGGCCTTGAAAAAGATGTGGGGTTTTTAATCTAATGTAAAAATGCTGTTATGTCATAAAAGAGTACATTGCAGGTAAGTATGATGAGAAGAACCTGACATAAACTTTGAAGTGACACATACTGTGCAGACAGAAGTTACTCTTCTTTGTAAGGTTGTTTTGGTTTGGGGTTGTTTTTTTGGGGAGGGGGGAGGGGGTGTTCTGTTGTTTTGTTTGTTTCTGTTTCTTGGTTTTTGGTTTTGTTTTCTTTTGTTTTGTTTTAAGAAGAATTTGAGATTCATACTTCACATCAGTCTGTTTATACATGCATTATTCAGAAACTATGATTTCTGTGCACAGGCAGTTATTTCTATTTTCATGATACAATTCAGATGGAGTCTTCTCTGCCACTGTTGAATAGCAGTACTTAGCTGTTAGCTTTTTGCTTTAACAAGGCAAGGTGATGTGGAGAAACCTAGGGAAAACATTTGACTTACAAAATCACAGAATTCCAGAATATGTCAAGTAGGAAGAGACCCAAAGATCATCTACCCCCACTTCCTAGCCATGCACAGGACACCCCAAGAGTCACAACATGTACCCAAGAGCATTGCTCAAATCTTTCTTGAACTCTGTCAGGCTTGATGCTGTGACCACTTCCCTGCAGAGCCTGTGCCAGTGCCCAACAAACCCATGACTGAAGAATCTTTCTGTAATATCAAACCTAAACCTTTCCTTACACAACTTCAGGCCATTCCCCTGGGTCCTGTCACTGGGAACCACAGTGAAGACAATGGTGTCTGCCCCTCCTCCTCCCCTCACAAGGAAGTTGTAGACTGCAATGAGGTCTTCCCTCAGTCTCCTCTTCTTCAGGCTGAACAGCCCAACTGACCTCAGCCACTCCTCATATGGCTTCCCCGCAAGGCCCTTCACTATCTTCACTGCCCTCCTTTGGACAGTCTCTAATATCTTTATATCTTTCTTATATTGCTGCGACCAAAACTGCACACAGGACTCAAGGTGAGGCTGCTCCAGTGCAGAACAGAGCAGGTGTCTTGGTTTGAAGGACAGGTATCTGCTAAGGAGGGGCAGGGCCTCCCTAGGAAATGAAGAATTCAAATCCTCTCCCTCCAAATTATTATAATTTAGAAAATTAAAGGGGCTCTCAGGCAGAGGTATGGGAATAGGAATAACAGTTCTTTACTAGTATGTATAACAAGAAAAACAAGCAACAACAACTACAGCATTAAAAATAAACAGATCCAGGTACCTTGATGGGCTTTGTGAAACAGAGCCCAGGACAGTATGATCTCTCGAGAGCACCAAGCTGGAACAGTGGAAAAATCCTGGGCTGGTGGATAAGAGCAGAAGGTCTGCCAGTGGTAGAGGGAATGTCGGAGATATACTGTCAGGGCAGGGGGATTCAGGGCCACAGAGCTGTATCATCAGTGAACTTGCACCATATCTCTTCCTGTCCTGCATTCAAATAATTTATGAAGGTGTTAAAGAGAATGGGGCCTAAGATGGAGCCCAAGATGGAGCCCTGTGGAACCCCACTAGTGACAGGACACCAGGTGCTATAATCCTTTGTGCCCAGCCCATGAGCCAGTGGCTCATGCATGCCGTGATATGGGCTGGAGATTTTTGTCTCAGAGGATACTTGAGAGATAGTATGGAAAGCTTTACTGAAATCCAAAGAGATTGCATCAACTGCCTTCCCATGATTAATTAGGTGAGTTACTTTGTCATAAAAGGAAATAAGGCTTGACAGGCAGGACTTTCCTCTCAGAAAACTGTGCTGGCTGTGACTGGTGACTACATTGGATTTTTTTAATACCTCCAAGAATAATATTCTCCATAACTTTACCAGGCACTNAAATAAACAGATCCAGGTACCTTGATGGGCTTTGTGAAACAGAGCCCAGGACAGTATGATCTCTCGAGAGCACCAAGCTGGAACAGTGGAAAAATCCTGGGCTGGTGGATAAGAGCAGAAGGTCTGCCAGTGGTAGAGGGAATGTCGGAGATATACTGTCAGGGCAGGGGGATTCAGGGCCACAGAGCTGTATCATCAGTGAACTTGCACCATATCTCTTCCTGTCCTGCATTCAAATAATTTATGAAGGTGTTAAAGAGAATGGGGCCTAAGATGGAGCCCAAGATGGAGCCCTGTGGAACCCCACTAGTGACAGGACACCAGGTGCTATAATCCTTTGTGCCCAGCCCATGAGCCAGTGGCTCATGCATGCCGTGATATGGGCTGGAGATTTTTGTCTCAGAGGATACTTGAGAGATAGTATGGAAAGCTTTACTGAAATCCAAAGAGATTGCATCAACTGCCTTCCCATGATTAATTAGGTGAGTTACTTTGTCATAAAAGGAAATAAGGCTTGACAGGCAGGACTTTCCTCTCAGAAAACTGTGCTGGCTGTGACTGGTGACTACATTGGATTTTTTTAATACCTCCAAGAATAATATTCTCCATAACTTTACCAGGCACTGAAGAGACACTGACAGGTCTGTAGATCCTGGGGTCCTCCTTCTTGCCCTTGTTGAAAATCAGGACAATATTCATCAGTTTCCAGTCAGCTGGAATCTCTCAAGATTCCCAAGATCACTCAAAAGTCATTCCAAGAGGTTTTGCAATGACATCAGGTAGCTCTTAGAAAACTCTTGGATGAATTTAATCGGGCATCATAGATTTGTAGAGATCCAGCTGGAGCAGCAGATCCTGCAAAACTTCAGGGTCGGCTGGGAATTGATTCTTGTAGTCATGGTTATCCAGCTCAGGGCAGTGAAACCCCCTTGATCCACCATCTGTGCTAAAGTCAGAGGCAGAGAATGTGTTAAGCACTTCTGCTTGTCTCTGTCACTATTTGTGAGGTGACCATATTTTACTTTATGTATGAAATTAAAATTGTTTAAAAGCCAAGTAGATGCTTAGAAACTATGTTTTTCCCTTCCTAGTCAAATACAGTAGTGGGATCTTTACCACAACTCCTAGAAGCTTCTGGCATAAAGATGAAAGCCTGATCTTGCACTGTTGTGCTGTTAAATCACTGGCACACAAACATGCATCCAGAAAGCATCCTATCAGTACTGTTGCATTTGTTAAAATTGAAGGGTTTGTCTAAAGCATAGGCTACTACACAAGCTGATGGAGGCAAAAGTGAAACATGTATTTGTTTTTCTAGGATGAACTGAAGAGTATCTCCACCCTTTCTTGTCTTCTAAAATGCTAATTAATGCATTAGTCTTTATAATGGTAATTACTGTAGTTAGTGGCAAGTGAGTTAACCAAGTTCCATCTGGCTTTATCCCAAACCCTTGATCTGGCTCTGCTCCTTGTCCCTGAACAAATATGAATTGAGGACAAGAAGAACCAAGCCAGAAAAACATTCAGATATTATATTGATAGTCATAGACAGGGAATGGTCATGCGCTACACTGAGAATAAAGCTGTCCTCAAAGATCTCAAATCTACTTTGATCGTTTTAATCAAACTGGCAGAACTGTCACGCAGCCCTCAGTGATGTGCACTGAAACCACGCCATGTGCTGTAGGTAGCATAGTGGTGGTGAAGCACTAATTGCTCGGTGCTATTTTAACTACAGAAAAGGGATGCCAGGCACTGCTTCTTCCCATATAACCATCATCACTGGTTGTAGGCCCCTGTTCCATGACCTTTGAGTGGCTGGTGGTAGATCTCAAAACATTTCCTCCAGAGTGACTTTGTCCGTTGTCTAAAGAACATCCCATTCTTACCTTCTAACCTTTTACATCATTTGCTCCTCCAAGAGCGACTTAAGCAGCTTTTCTAGTTAGAAAGAAAACATGCTAAAAATAAAGTATTTCTGACTTTGTTAAGATTTTCTTTCTCTTTAGGACTTTTTGAATAATGACAGGTTAACAGCTGTGACACCTGTACTCTCTGCTGTGACTGAGCTGTACTCTGATGCTGGACCAGTCAAGCAAATGGCAGAGCTGGTGTCAGGAACAGGAGCATCCTAGAAAAAGAGATGAGGGCAGAGGTGGAGCAGGCAGTTGTGTAAGCTTTGAGTCTTTTCAGCAATGTATAGAGACACCTTCAAGTCATAATCAACAGGTAATCTTTTTGAGACAGGAAAATATTGTGACCCTTTCCTCAACTGTGAGCTTCAGGGTCAGAAGTAAGACTGCACCCCTGAGTTTCACTGAATGCTGTTTTCTGTCTCAGAACACCAGCAGAATAGCTCAGCTTTCCAGTACTTCCATCTTAGTATCTTCCTGTATAGCTCCATAAACTCTAGAAATAATTTATTAACTGTTTTTCTCCCATTTGTGAACAGAATTCAACTGTGCAAAATAAATGTTGCTTTTGTTATTAACTGAACTTACATATTCTTGAAACTAAAATCATAATATTGTTTCCTTAGAGTTAGTTCCCTTTAAGCTGAAGTCCCACATAAAATATTGCTGTTGCTTTACTCTCATTGACCCAAAATTCTGTTCAACATTTTTAAAGTATGAGATATAGTCAGAGATACTGAAAAATAACTGTCTTTCTCAGTGTCATGCTGGCAGCCTCCTTTTAGCTGATATTTGGTTTTTTTGGAGGTCACACTGGGGATAAGTTGGCACATTTGTATGTCTTAAAGATCTATAGCTGGTGTAATGGGAAACTTGATTTCCTACCTGTCTTGATTTTCTTGAAGAAGTTATAACACAGAGTGCAAGTGGTTGAACTTTCACATGTAGAAATCTCCTGTACCCTGCTGATTTTAATGTTTGAGTCTTGGTTGGTTTTTAATTTTCTTTTTATATATATTTTTTCTTTTTTTTTTTTTTTTCTCTTCAGGAAATATATTTCCTGTAAACTCTTAGAACTTTTAGAAGGAATGAAATGGGAAATTTATTCATATACTAGAGGGAAACAATAATTTAAAATTTCCTAGCTGCTAAATCAAATCCTTCTTTAGCGCTACTCTCATGTGCCTATATGGGCAGCAGAGACATCCTGTAATCATTTTTATAATGTGTTAATCAACATGAATTTAAGCTACTGTAAATGTTACATGACTTGTAATGTATTCACTCTTGTTTAGGTTTCATTATAAATCATAAACAGAGAGGAAACAAAATGGCATGTGGAAATATCTGGATACAGAAACTTTTTTTTGTCTTTCTATTAAATTTTCTTGGTTTCTGTAGTGTTTTCTTTTTTGTGTGTGTGTGCTGTTTTTCACATAAAGTTCACTGCAAAGCATGTGGATCTGAGCACAATATATAAGTCTAGGATTTTAATGACAGATTAGTTAATATGAATTCTATAGGCTGCCTATTAAATATTATCAACTGATGTGTGCTTGAATGCATTTCCTATCAGTCACCATTCTAGTCTCTAGTAAAGGGAGATGAGCTAGAATGAATTGCACATACAGATAGACACACATGGTGTGTTGTGTACAGTGAAAGCAGAAAGTAATATTTTAATATTATAGTAGGATGTGAATTGTTCTTGATTTATATTTGAAGAATGTGGATTGATGCATTATATACATGGTATTGGATTAAAAATTATCACATTTGGATGAATAAATTAAGATCCTCCAGAAAACAGGTATATTACACTTTGCATGATGGATGTACAGAGAAAGGTGATATTTTTAGATGGCAGTCACATGGTATGAGCTGTTATTTTGGCAAATGAGCCCCAGCTGTTTTAAGGGTCTTGCTGCTTGTTCTGATATTGTGTGCTAAACCCCTTTACAGTTAGTTGGCTGTGGATTATGTTTCTCACCACAGGTAATGATTACCTGTAGCTATAAAACCTGCAGTATATCAGAAGGCTCTAAGTAGCTTTCTGCAATGAACACTTGATAGAGTTACCAGTGATGAAAAGGAAATTTTAGTCTGAGTAATCTTCAAAAAATGCTAAAGCCTTTCAAAGTGATGCATGGAAAATATGTGCCCCAGTGACATTCTGTATCTTATTCCTTCCATCTATTCATAGCTACTAATTTTTTTAAAAATCTGTGTTTTGGTAAAGTCTGCATACACATCCTGAAGCTTAGAACTGGAGGAGTTTCAATAAAACAAAACTAGCCTGCATTTTTTTCCATTCTCAGGAACTCTTATTGAATTTTGTTTGTGTATGAACCTGCTGGAAGTTCTAATTTTTTTCATGAGGCCAGGGCTTTAAAAAGAACAGATGTTGGATATTTATGCACAGTCATTTCAAACCATCTCCTGTAGGTCCTACAAGCAAGCACTTAACATTTAGAAATCGGACTGGCAGGTATAAATACAGCAAACCTCAGCTTTGTGCACCTGGTTATATGAAGATACTAGTTACTACATATTTGAGGATTCCAAGAAATATATATTTCTTTCTTCCTTATTGTATGCAATGATGACAATCAAAAAATGTACCATCTTGGTACCCAAACATTTTAGGGAAAAAAAAAAATCTTTTTTTGCATTCTGAATATAAAACATACAACAGAAGTACAAAAAAACCCAACAATCTGAGCAAGGTAAGAGCACTATTATGATGCCTGTCACCAGTATGCCTGCTATCTGTGCAGGACAAAAATTCCAGTCAACAAACATGGCCTGAACTCAAAAGATCAGTTCAGCTGTGTCAAGTCTGGCGAAAGAAAGGCAGTAGAGTTTCAAGATGAAGTCATAGATCTAAGCCAACCTGTCTTTGAGAATAAAGGCTTTCAGAGGGCAATGGACAGGTACAGCAGCCAGTAAAGACTGAAGAGAACAAGGCAAAGGCAGAGATTGTATTTAGCTACCTGCCACTCAATCCTGAATGTATATAGTTATACTAGGATGTGTCACTGCGCAGAAAAGGCTGTGACAGATTCTCCAGTAAAGTAAAATGCTTTGGGGGTGGGGAGAGGGCAAGCCATCTTTCTGCCTGTCAGCATTCAGTGTACCTTGCATGACTGCCCTCATACGCTGAAAGAAACAGAAAAAATCAGACTTCCAAATGTATTTGCAATTTCAATGTTCCTAAAAAAAGGCTCAGCTCTGCTGTGTGCCAGTGAGGAAATACTCAATGTTGTTTTGTGCAGGTCACAAATGCAGTTTGACAGACTTGATGATCTAGAGGAGCATTGATTTTTATTTTCCTTTTCTCAATTTGATTAGTTTCTGATTTTAAATACTGTTTTAGATATAGATGTCTTCTGTTTTGTTTGGTTTTGGTGGTTTGTTGGTTTTTTGGTTTTTTTGGTTTGTTTTTTTTTTTGGTTGGTTGGTTTTTTTGGTTTTTTTTGGTTTTTTTGGTGTGTTTTTTGGAGGTTTTTTTTTGTGTTTTTGGTTTTTTGTTATTGTTGTTGGTTTGTTTTATTTGGTTTTTTTGGGGGGGGGATAATATACCTTTCTAAACCACAACAGAGACATTGTTTAGAATTATTGTTTGCAGAAAAGGAAGATATTTTTTTCAAGTCCATGCATTTCAAGTGGCCACATTCAGCATCACTGTTGTGTTGCTTTCTCTGTCAATTTGCAGGGACTTTCATATGCAACTCTTATTCAAGTTCATACATTTTCACCAAAGACTGTATCAGATCACAAAAGAAAGTTATCGTATGTTTAACTATGCAGAACAGATCACTTAATTTTTCTTTGGACAATGCAAAGCATACATGAGTAATTCTTGAAAACATACTCAACTAGCATTTTTACTCCTTCCACAAATAGGAACTTAGACTTTACTGATAGGAAGAGATGATAGAAGTAACCCAGATTTACACTCTGGTTGTCTGGCTGAAATATCATAAATTCTATTTTGTTGCCCACCTCAACACTAATTCTAAAATAATTTCCTCTTCATCTGTTCCTAATGCCACCTTATTAACCCTACTCTGAATCAGCTTCAGTTCTGTGGCATAATTTAATAGCTGGGAAAGGACTGACAAATACATAGAAGCGTAAAGATGATGCCATGAAGTATGTGTGCCAAATTTGGCCAATGAACTCAGATGATGGTAGCTGGTAACTGTCAGCTAAGGTTCTGATAAATTGTCAGGAAGTAAATAATAATCATTGAACATAGTGGAGGCATTGTGAAATGAAACATTTATTGGAATGCATAACCATAGAATGCCATGTTTTTCACAGGTTTAAAAGAAAAATTTGAAAAGTTGAGACTAGTTTAAATAATATATTGTCTTCTTTGAATTTTAAATTTCGTTTTGCCTTTTAATGTTTTGCTTTAATATTTTTGGATATTAAGAATGTTAGAAAGGCTTATCTGTCCGGTATGGAAATTCATCTTTAGAAAATCACTAATAGTCAATGATAGCCACAAGTGTAAAAGGAAGGCAAGGGAGTAACTTAAGAGTGCCTCTGCTATCATAAAACAGGGTGGACTAGAAAGTCATTATAGTCCTTTGTTAAATTCCCCTCACTCATAGCTATTTCTGGTATTGAGAAAACTATAAATTCTCTTTATTGGAATTAAACTAAATATTGGAGAAGTATCTCAGCAGACATCTCTAACAGATAGCAATATTATAGTGGTTAGGATATGTAATCATACAGCATTTAAATTAAAATATGTTTGATGGTGAAAATCCAGAGTGTTATTTCCCTCCATGGGGATTATTTGACCCAAAAGGTGCAATGTTAAAAGGCTCTCAGTGCTGTAATTAGTATAGAAAAGGACTCTTGTTGCTTTAGTTACAAAATCCAAACCCAATAAGGCCAAGGGTATCCAAAGTACCTCTACATAAGTATTTTAGCTTTATTTGGATATTTGCTCTTGAAACAAATATCCTAATCATCTTTGCCTGTCATGCTTGCTTTCACATCACTAAGGAGTCTCAGGGTCTATACACTGGCTTTCTTTGGGGTTGTGCTGGTTTTGGCTTGGATAGATATAGAATTAATTTTTTTCATAGTAGCTGGCATGGGGCTGTGTTTTGGATTTGTGCTGAAAACAGCACATAGTCATATTTTTATTATTGCTGAGCAGGGCTTACAGACAGCAAAGATCTTTTCTGCCTCTCACCCCAGTGAAGCATCTGGGTGTACACAAGAAGTTGGGAGGGGACGCAGCTGGGATCGCTGACTCCAACTGACCACAGAGTTATTCCAGACCATATGACATCATGCCTAGCATATGGGGGAAGAAGGAAGAAGGAGGGGATGGTGTTTGTCTTCTGAAGTAATCATTACACACAATGGAGACATGGTTTTCTGGGAATGGCTGAACACCTACCTGCCTGCCCATGGGGAGTGATGAATCAGTCCCTTGTTTTACTTTGCATATTTGTATGGCTTTTGCTTTATCTACTGAACTGTCTTTGCCTCAACTCATGAGCTTTCTCACTTTTACTTTTCCAATCCATGGAGGTAGTGCACAAATGGCTGTATGGGACTGACTTGCTGGCTGGGGTTAAACCATGACGGGGTGAAACCTAGCACCCTCCAAGCACCAACATCCATTCAGTGAATGCAACCAGAATACGTAAGTGCTAAATAACCCTTCCTTCTCCACACCCAAAGTATGTGTCTGCCTTTGCACTGCTCTAAGTAGGGTTGTTAGACCTGGAAAAAGATCCAGGGCTACACTGCATCACTGACGAATATAATTGTAATACTACAATGATATAACTATATAATATTATTATAATAGTTCCCCAGTCACCTCCAGGGATTTTATGCTTATCTTGTTTTTCCCCTTGCGTAATAGTTGCAATATTTTTTTACTCTTCTGTAGTACATTCAGGAAGACAGAAAGTGCTCTCTTTCTCCTCACAGAATTCCCATGTATTCCAGCATCTTATATTGCTTTTCTATAATTTTCATTAGCTCATATCTGAGCATCAAGTGAATTAATTGCCATTTTCCTGTACCTTGTTTAAGCATCAAAGCACTAAAATTTCCATATGGTGAAAGGATTCCAGATGGTGAGAAGTATTCACTCTAAAGCTTCAAGGGATTCAGTGTGGGACTGTTCATTGGGAAGTAGTAAGTTGTAGCAAGAAGTTTTGAGGGAACCCAAGAAGTATTGTGTTAAAACAGGTAGTCTGACACTTCAGATTTTTATCAGAGTTTTTGCAAGGTTTTGTCTGACCTGCACAAAAATAACCTCTGCCCCTGCAGATGTGTTCTGCTTAAAAAGGTTTTCCTGCTTCCAGATACCCCCAAACACTCTTCTGTTGCAGCGATACCTGAACAGAGGCCTGAGGAGAACCAGTAAATGGTAGATATTCACTCAGTTTCTTAAAATAACTGAAATTCTGGCAGCTCAAATGCAGGTATCGTATGTTTGCCCTCTGCTATGGCTTACTGCTAGAAAAAATACACAGTAATACTTAACAGGCTGTCAAGATATAATACAAATCTTGAATTGTGAGAAAACAGAATTTCCCAAGGTGCTGTGGGAAACTCAGTGTGGCTACCCTTTAAATCAAAACCAGCCAGCTCTTTAACAGTTCATTTACTGGAACAGGGTAGAAAAATATTGATATCAGGTAATAAGAGAATATATAAGCTGGTATGAAGTTCATGCCTCATTAGAATGAAGCACTTTAGATGAAGTATTAGTGGCTTATGTGTACTTATTTAAAACCAAACATAGTTATTCCAGCTGGTTTTGATACAGGGTTTATAGGAGTTGAAGGAGGGGAACAAAATCACACATTTACAAGTACAGCTATTTTTTTCAGTGGAATGACAGTTTTTAATTGCAAATCTTTTCAACTAGGTATTTTGGGAAGGGTCTTTTAAGTCAGTAGAACTACACTGATTTACACGTATATGGTTGTGCATTTTGATCTTCCTCATCCTCTTACACAGATATTTTCCTCCTTTTTCTGCATTTATCTTGACAGATTTGTGTCTACATCTTTAAAGCAGTATTTCTTTACTTGCCTTTCTTCACAACTCCTTACTTGTAGTCTGCTCTTGTATAAGTACCATGGTTTTCTCACAAAGTTCATTAAGTTCATTCTCTTTTTTACTTAAATAGATGTTGTCAGGGAGAGGGTTTTTTTTTCTCGGAGGTGTTGTGACACAGCATCAGAGTTTAATTATATTACTCTTTGTCTTCAATTGCCCTGAGTTCTTACCACTTGATAACAAAGAACTTTAAAAGTTTCCCTGAATCAATACTCTTGTGAGCTGCAACAGCAGCTCACCAATGGAAGCGTGCTAGTGATGAAGGCCAAATTATCTCCTTCATTAGTAAGTCACTCATTTTCTCAAAGGCTCAGAGCTGTGTTTAGGTACATGTTTACTGCTCTGTTTGGAGAAAGTAACTTTACCTCTCTAGCCACCTCCCACTGCAGCACAGGTGGATATTTGGGTAATTATACTCACATTTCCCATAAGTATTGTTAATATACCCTGTAAGCAACTTTAAATTTACACATAGTGTAAATTTTTTGTAGCACATCAAGAATGTTTGGTTTGGTGCTTTTGAAACATAAACATGAGTGATTTTTACTTCTGAACAAAATTCAGCATGAGACAGAAGAATTGTTCTGTTAAATTTCACTGTTTGTAGCAAGCCAAAATATTGAGAGTCCCTTTAGCCTGCCAACATAGCCTTTCAACCCCCTGTGGAGTGGAAGATTGCTGAGTATAAGGAAATAAAAATTTTATTCCAAAGTAGATTGAAATGCATCTGTATGGCATGGTCAATCTGGATTAAAAATCAAAACAATATTTCTAGATATGAGTAAGTGAACAGGAAAATACAAAAAATAAAACAAAAAAAGAAATGTTGTTACCAAGGTTATGTATCCCCATAGAGCAAACAACTTGTGCTTGCCATCTAGTCCTACTGTTGGGCTTGACCTGTAATGAGATGGGCTTAGCATAAATGTTGGAGGAGTTTTTGTTCTTTTTGCATATCTCTAAGGGCTGTAAGAACTTGTGTACTGGAATCCCTGACCATAGCAATCAGAGCTTCACTCGTCTTGAATCAACTGGTGCTTATTTCCTTTCAACAGACAATTCAACAGATTATCTCAATAGACAGCTAGCTGAGAACTGTTTATACATACACACATATATATATATATATAACAAATAACTTATGTTGTTTTAATTCTTTAACTTGAGTAGTATGAGAACTATAATATTTGCTTGGATAGGGCCATGTGACCAAGACAGAAGGGTTGGACCAACAGGAGGAATGGAGAAGAGATAAATAAATGTTTGTCTAATTCAATCCATAGACAACAGTAGTTCTTTGTGCTCCAGTCTACTCAGAAATCAAAACAGACTCAACTTTTTTTGAATAGGCAATTTATCTCAGAACTTTTGTTTAAAGTTATTTCATCTGCACTAAGACACATTGTAAGTCTCATGATGAACTAGTTCAACTCACCAACCAAGTAGAAAATGATCTGTAAGTTTTGATCACAGCAAATTATATTTTTCTATACAACAGCAAAAAAGTAGAAATAGATATCATATTATCTAATGTTCTTATACAGGTACATTCTTTTTTTTTTTTTTATTTTATTTCTTTTTTTTTTTTTTTTTTTTTTTTTCCTCATTTCTTCCATTCAACAAATATTTGATAACTCTGCAACTCTGCTTTTTAAAATTTATGTAAGGTTTACAAAGGATGTAAGGAATGTAATGCTGTAATAGAATCTCAGGTAGAATAAGCCTGTAGGACCTTCTGTTTGTTCAGGTGCAAACCTAAGCAAGATGTTACACCAATTCTATTCCAGTTGATATTATTCTATAGTATGCAGTGGTCTAATGCTAAAGTAAATCCAGGAACAAATATGAAGTATGAAATTGATAAAGCGTGTAATTATTTGAACCATACAAATACTCACACCATGGTTAATTTTATTCAACTCACATTTCTGATCATATGTATATCTTTTCATTCATTCATTCATTCATTCATTCATTCATTAAACAGAGTAGTGTGGATATAAATTCTCTCCATACAAAGGAGAGTTACACTGAAAATTAGGAAAAGAGTGGGAAGAATAGCTAATGCCTGGCTGCTCACATGGAAAGATCTTAATGAAGACAGAGCAAACTTTTCAGCACGTTTTAGCAAAGTTCAGAGTGAAAGCTACATGAGAGGGAAAGACAGCCCTCAGGATCAGTGTAACACTGTCTCACTACTCAAATGGCAAAAAAACCCCAAAACCTGAGCACAGTGCTTCTGGAACACACTACACGCTCTGTTTCTCGCAATGTGAGACATCTGCTCATCTGAGTAAGCTGAGACTTAGTAGTTGAAATGGTGAGAAATCAAGAGAGATTAAGGTTGTAGCACATATTGTTTCATTTATTAAACTTCATAACTGATTTAACTGGACAAAATGCTTGTCTTAGGATTTATGTCTTTCTTTAGTTTGAAGGAGGATTAATAAAAATTCCTTGAAAATGATTTGCAAATAATATTGTCTTGACAACACCATATAAAGGTAAATACATAATATCACTTCTCAGTGGATTCTTTGTATTTAAAGTCTTGGTGTTTTTCTGTTTTCCTCTTTCTGTACCAGATGTGAACAGAACAAGCTTATTTAGCAGTCAGTAGGGTCATTTGTCATTTGTTTGACTTCTGTACAGTTTCTCGTCAATAAGTAAAGCTTTTTTATATAGACAAAGTCATATTTACTTTCAGTAATATTGTTTTTCCCAAATCACATAAGGGAAAGGAAGGAAATGGAAGAATGTAGGATCTCTTGCTGGAGAAGATCAGGCCTGAGACCATTTAAGTAACCTGAAGAAGCACAAGTCCGTGGGACCTGATGAGATGCATCCACGGGTCCTGAAGAAATGGGCCAAGTAAGCTGCTATCCACCATATTTGGGAAGTTGTGGGATTGATCACATCTTCAGCAAGCTTGTTGACAGCACCAAGCTGTGTGGTGCATTCAGCTCCACATCCAGGGGGTCATTGATAGGCTTGAGAGGTGGGTCTGTGTGAACCTTATGAAGTTTAACAAGGTATCCTGGTTTCAGCCAAGGACAGAGATAATTTTTCACAGTAGCCATCAGAGTGCAGACCCTGGGGCCATCTGAGCATGTCTATGTAGTTATTGTATGCCACATACATCATTGTCAAGGCACTGAGAGAAGAGATTCTCACTTCTAAGAAGAAGGTGGGCCTGGCCTCAGATGGAGGAAACAGCAGATGGAGGGTCCTCTACCATTTTGTTGGTTTTCCAGGGAAGCAAGCAGCAAATGAAGTGGTGGGGTAACACGGATCCCAACTGGAGGGAATTTCCACTGTTGTTTTTCACTGTCTTGGGCTTTGGGAAAAAAAAAAAAAAGTGTGTGCAGAGGGTACAGGGGCCATTTTGTTTTTTTGTCTTGGGGAGCCATGTGGAGCAGGTTGGGTTGATTAGTCAATGAGTATTTTTTGCATGCAAATCACCCTCTTTTTTATAACTTTGTTATTAATATTGTTGCTGTCACTATTCATTTTCTTATGTCACTGCTGTTTCATGTAAATAGTCCTTATCTCAGCCTGGGACCTCTAGCTTTTGTCTCTCTCAGAAGAGGGGCTGGGAGGAGGGGAGCAGCTGGCTGGGGTTTCACTTACAGGTGGGCTTAAACCATGACACAAGCCCAAGTGCAAAGGGCTGCACCTGGCTCAGGACAATCTCTGGTGCCAATACAATCCCTAGGCTAGGCAGAAACTGGATTGACAGGAGCCCAGATGAGAAGCACTTGAAGATGTTGATTGACAAGAAGCTCAACATGTGAGTTCACACCACAGAAGGACAAATGTATTCTGGGCTGCATCAAAAGCAGCATGGCCAGCAGGTGGAGGGATCATCCCACCTTCATTCTCATGAGACCCAACTGGACCTGGCTCCAGCACAGAAAGGACATAGATCGGTTGGACTGAGTCCAGAGGAGGACCACAAAAATTATTAGAGAAATAGAACACTTCTGTGGAAAGGCTGAAAGGATTGGGATTGTTCATCCTGGAGAAGAGAAGGCTCTGAGGAGGCCTTATAGCAGCCTTTCAGTACCTAAAGAAGCCTACAGGATTGCTGGAGAGGGACTTCTTACAAATGCATGTAGTGGTAGGATAAAGGGTAATGGCTTTAAACTGAAAGACGGTAGAGGGTAGAAGGTAGAGGGTAGGTTTAGATTAGATATTAGGAAGACATTCTTTACAGCGAGGATGTGAGTTCCAGGAGGCACTGTAACTGGTTGCCCGGAGAACCTGTAGATGACCCACCTCTGAAAGTGTTCAAGGCCAGGCTGGATGGGCCTTTGAGCAAACTGGTCTGGTGGAAGGTGTCCCTGTCCAAAGAAGAGGAGCTGGAACCAAGTAATCTATAAGATCCCTTCAACTCAACCCTTTCTATGACACTAGACATGTGGAGCTGTGCCACTAATATGCCCAAAATAAATGGTACTATGGAACTCCTTACTAGTTGCCTCACATGTACCTCTTTTCCCATAATAACAATGTAGAAGACCAATTAAATAAATTCATAACGTATATATTCTGCTGAGGATGACTGACATAATGTAAAGTATTTGAACTGTGTAATGTTAGTAAGTTCAGTAAAGAAACAAAATGACAGCTTCTCTGTCTCCAAACTCTCTTTTATCCTGCCAGTTGCAGGGAATGATGCAGCAAGAAACAGGTAAATAATGCAGATGAATACCTGGCTTTGAGACTGGTGTTACCAGCAGAATTTGGGGGATTTTGGTCATTGATCAGTTTATACACTGAGCCTGCTAACAACAAATGGGGTCCACCTGTCTCAAAGGGGGAAAAGGAGCATAGTTCTCAGGTTAGCAGGGCTTATTGAGAGACCTTTAAATTCCATTTGAAGGAAGCTGGGGACATAGCCCTGCTTGACAGAGCCTGGTACAGGGAGGACTACAGTGACCACCCAAGAAGTGAAAGGAGGCTTAAGAGACAATACCTTGATCAAACACAAGCAGCCAAAGACATAACACAAGACAAGGGCATCCCTGTGCACCCCTACTGGGATATTGACATAATCAAATACTCCTATGAAGTGCCTGTATAACAGCACATGGAATATGGGGAACCACAATGAACTAGAGATCTGTGGGTAGTCACAGGGCTTTGACCTTATTACAGTGATTCTAAGCAGATGAACAGAGGGAAACGTGTGTCTTTCTGTCTCTCATTTTTACATTCTCAAGCTTTCACAAAATCTTGCACAAGTTCCAGTAGAAGAGTAGGAAGCTCATATGGATCAGAATTTTCCATGAAATCACAAACCCTTCATATCTCTCCACAGATAGAAAACAATGTGTGCTGATGAGGTGCTATTGTGTCATTTCATTATCTCTCTGAGACTGATCCCCACACCCTCTCACCCCTTCCAGTATAGTTCTAGGCAAGAGTAAAAATGTCCTTATTGAACTGCTGTGTTTGTAGCTCCAAAAAGGGCAAAAGAATAAGTGCATTTCTTTTTTATATCTCAATTAAATAATGCTCTTGTGGTTTGTACTTCAACTTTTTATTTTGATGCTTATTTTCTTTGAAAGTTCAGGGTTCATGTTTTCTGTAACAATTTTCTCTAGCCTTCAGTAGTTAGAAGAGGTCATGAAAAATGTCTCTTCATGCAGAAATACTTCTTAGGCTTTCCATATATGTATTACTTGTAAAAAATGCTTAAAAGTAAGCTTCCCACATATTCAAGAATATTTGGGGTATCTAAATGTTTTAGACATTAAATTATCACATACATTTTTCTATCTGACATTGTCTATAATTTTTTCTATAATCAAGAATTTGGTTATATATATATAAAACACACACACATATATTTGTATATATGTACACATCAGTATAAGAGGGCTGTTGTTGGGAATCAGAACTGGTTCTAGTGCAAGATAACATGAACAGTGTAAACTTAAAAGACAGGTTGAAAATTGGCTGCAAATCAAGACAGCTGTCTATTTGCAGCTAGGAATCTACTGTAAAAATAAACATCTTTAGTTGCAATTATGTAAAAAAAGGAAGTATGTTATCATATTGTTTGGACCAGGATCATGTGTATCATTCTTAGTCAAATAAGTTGTTCTTTCTCCAGTGTGTAGTTCTAGTAATTTAAATAGGACAATTAATATGAGTAGTAGTTGCAGTACAAAAATTTCGAAGTATTTGACGTAACATGATTAAAGAGCTATAGGTGGAAAATTTTTCTCTGTGTCCTTAACTTTCACTTTAATGCTTGGGCTGAGCTTTTTCAGTGAATAAACAGGAGAGCAAAGAGTTACTTTTTATTGCTACATACACAGTTGAGAATGCATTGACTGAAATAATATTGTGGTAATCTATAAAACCCCTATGCCAGCATTAGAGAAAAACTTACTGAAATGTTTCAGCAAATGATGAAAAGATATTAATATTATTTGAGGCTTGAAGAAAATACTAGCTTAAGAAGAAAGACTTGAAAAATATAATCTGGAGAAGATACTGTGACAGGATTAAATTCCTGCATTCAAGGGTACAGTCAAGCTAATAGTAACTGAAGTACAGAGTTAAAATGAGGGATCATTTCTAGACACTTCCAGATAAAGTTTAAGTGAGTGGAAAAAGGAAGAATGTAAAGTCCTTCCTGTAAAATAACACTCCTCACACAAGAAGCAGGAATATTGGGAAACAAATTTGTCGAAGAAAGATTTTTCAGGAGATCACTGTGTAACTAGGCCACCTTGTCTCCAAAAAGACAGTTCTGTTTCCATGGGGAATTGTCATTACCAAAGGCCTCTTGGATCTGTCAGGAAAAGGAACCTGAAGGTTTACAAATTCAAGAGGAAAGATAGCATATATTTTGTTTAGCAATGGTAGTCTTTAGTCAGAAGAAAAAATGTTGAAAGAATTGATAGATTGTTTGTCATTTGATATACTCAGATAGAGATTGCCACCTTTCTCTTATTGGCACAAAACTCCTGGATTTAGTGTATTGGCAACAGGTTTAAAATGGCCTGAGATTAATTCACCAGATGGGATGAACTGTGTAAAAATTTATCAGATCTCAAACTTTCATTACTGGTTACTTCAGCTGGAAGAGCTAGTGCTTCACTATTTAACAGAACTACTATAAAGTTTAATTCAATTATGTCTATAAGGTACTTGGGCTCTTTCCCATGGAAAGTACCCCAGAAACAGAAGAGACAATTAGCAGATGACTGCACAAATCGGTGCTTGAGAACATGTCTTCCTTAGTGTTCCTCCCTAATAAAAATGCTATGTAAGCATAATTTGGATGATGACCAAATCATACAGAAGAATTCTTGTTCATGTCTTCAATAAGACATAAATATTTATAGAAATTGAAAGCCACTCAGTGACTTCCATTTTACCTTTTCAACCAATTATTACATCCATACCAAGGGAATGAGGCACATTTGGAATCTCATGCTTAAGAAAAAGTGTGTGATTTATACAGCACCTATTCTGACATCATTTGTGCATTCATTCCCACTGTATTCTGCTTAGGGAAAATGAATCTTGATTTGCATGGTTTAAAAATTACATTTTGCAAAAAATTATAAAGGACATGCTGGCTTTCCTATAGGATTACTTTCCCTCTTTTGATAAAGAATTTTTCATCTCATCATTGACCACAGAAGTGAATGATCTCTGACTTGAAATCATACTACCTTTTACCCTTATTTTTGATGGGGTACATTCCATCACTGTGCTCATTCCTACTAACATACAGGAAAGTAGATTATTTGGTTGATGTGAAAGTCTGGACATCCACCTCCTTTCTATCCAAGAGGAAAGAAATACATTCGCATATTATTTTCCATACCCATTCAGTCATTGTTCTTTTTAAAATTCCCTTCCTTCCTTCCTTCCTTCCTTCCTTCCTTCCTTCCTAGATAGATAGATAGATACCTAGATAGATAGATATTAGAGGATATATTTCTGGAGGCTGTAAGAGAGAAATCAGAGCCAAAAAGAGGGTAAAAGTTAAGGAGAAAAAAAAGAAAAAAGAGGAACTATCTGGCTTTCACACAGCTTACCTCTACATCAGACCCCTTTCAAAAAGAAAGCAGTGATCTACATTGCAGCATTAGTGCAGACGTCAAAACAGCAGGAGAGGAGAAGCTGAGGGAGTTGCACGTTAAAGGCATAAAAGTAAGTAGATATTTTCCTGTATTATTTTAGGACCATTTAAAAAATGCTTCAAACAACTTATCCAGCCAACTACTAGGACAGATATAATGTACGAGTTCAGGAAGACAGTTTGTATAGTATAGGGAGTATAGAGGGAGGATTGGACTCCTTATGTAGTGTGCCTGTCAAAGTCCTTTGGCAAGAATATAGGACTGCTTGCTGCCTTTACTTATTTTATACTTGTCTCTAGTCCTCCACTCTCCAAGGCGCTGCAGCCTGGATGACAAAAGAGGCAGCCTTTTGTTGCATTGCCAATGGGCACTTTGGTATGGCCTTTTCAGGGTTTTTAGATAGAAGATACCATCCCTCTAGGCATCTGTTCCTGAAAAAACATATGCTACCCATTCCAAAATCATTCTTTGTTTATCCATACTTCATTTGCTGTAAGAAGGAGGCTCAGTCTTTCTCTTTTAATAATTTAGGGCAAAGATCTAACAGAGAGCTCCACAACTGCAGAAGAAATGTCCTTAAACTTATATACCTGGATAAAAACAGGCCTTTAATAAAGTAAGCCAGTCATCTGAAATGTGCTTTCTGGCTGCCATTTCATCAAACAACCTTTAAAATTGCTGTCACTGCCTCCAAGCCTCCTGCAAGCGGGAGATGAGGGAGCTCTTCTATGTCTTCCTGCCAGTGGCAGCACCAAGGCCAGCAGCACCCAGTGCAGTGCTACCATGCTTGTCTTCATTTGATGCTGAATAGCATCATTTCCTTCTCCCCCAAACTGTGCTTTCATGATTTTTATTCTCCAGGTTAAATCACTTCTGGGTAACCCAGGTTAAGATACAAAAGGAGCAGAACCCTAACCTAGTTTGTTCAATGCTATGCAGATGCACACAGGGCAGAAGCTGTGAATAGATTCCAGGCCTTCTTACTCATATTCCCATGTCTGCTGCATCAGAGCTTGTTGCTTATGTTCCAAAAGTAAAAGACATCCTCTTGGAAGATTCCCCACTCCACCCCTCTTTCTCCTCCTCTTGTCCCCCTTTCCATATCTTCTCCAGATGTTGGACCAGTAAAACCCCTGTACAAACTGTCCCTGCATGTATGAAGTCAAGAAAAGCATGGTCCTACATGAGGGGGATGCTATCTGATGTGGTGGCAGTGTGGACATCTTTTCCTGTCTTCTGCCAAAGTTCAAACGGATTACCTTGGCCAACACAAAAGTTCTTCTGTGACCCAATTTCCCCTCCTAAGGAGTATAATAGTATTTTTTTGATGTTTAATTCAGTGACATTTGTGTGATAGCTTGTTTTTAGTGTAAGTTAAGGTATGAAAAGGAATGAATCAGTTCAACGCAGCTGTCTTGCTGGCACAATATTAAAGCAGCTGATTATGCGTACTTAAATGAAGGAAATGAGAATTATGATCGCTTAGCACGTAAGTAAATATGTGATCCACAGCCTGATGAGAATGTAACTCAACAATTCTTTGTTGTGGAAAGAATACTGAGCCATGACATGGACTTTTAATGTGATATGAAGATGCTTGTGAGGTTCTGCAATGCATGTTCTGCCCTGAAGAAAAAACTTGAGCTGCAAGTACAGGTACTGGGCTCACCAGGGAGAGGAGAGGAGAGGAGAGGAGAGGAGAGACAGGCAGAATGAAACTGTTCATGTTTGAACAAGAATAGGTGTTCTTTCCTTCATGCTTTGATACGGTCCTCACAACCTGATCCCAATCACTGATCTTTGCAGGTAGAAAAATGGTCTATTCCACATTTTGTTTTAAAGAATTTGATCTAAAACTTCCTTTCCTTTGGTGCTTTCTAACCCCTTGATTGTTTTCTCTGTGTCTAAGAGACTATGAGAAAAATCTTTAGCAGAGAAATAAGTCAGTGTGTTACTCTTGTTTCTAGATATACCTGGAGAGTGTTCCAGAGCAACATTTAAAACTATGTAAACACTGTACTTTCCATTGTTGCTTACTAGGGTCTTAGCATGACTCTGTTAGTATGGCAAGGATGTAACCAAAGTGTGGCAGGAATTCTGGGAGCTGAAAGACATCATTCCACAGCTGTAACTTGCAGCCTGGGAGTTTAATATCCCTCCCCTAAATGAATACCTGGGAATAATTGAGAAAGCACTTTGCTTTTCCTTAAACTGCTAGTGAACCACAGACATCTTTAAGGAGCATAAGAAATTGTCTTTGAGGATGAAAATAGGAGATAAAAAGTCATAGATTGGAGTTTTTTCACATCACTTCTATGTAGGTATGGGCAGCTATGGCTTACTGATTGGCTCTGCTAACCTATACAGAGAGCACAAAGGCACTGCATTAGCATTTTTCATCTTGTTTGTAGACCCTCCTACCCCTGTGTCTGTTACTGTCCTTCCTACTCTCCTTCATCCCTTTTGTTGCACAAGGCTGTTTCATTGCCCTCTTTTCCTCATGCTTCTCTTAACATTAAGCAGTGTTGCAAAGCAGGGGCTCCTCTAATAGATGCCATGCTATATGTTTGCTTGTAACTAGCTTAACCCCAGAAAACTTTGTAACATCTTCCATTCCACTTGTGTGGAATGCCAAAGACTTCTATCAGAAAGCCTTGTATCACACCCAGGGGAAGGCTTCCAGACACTTGCTGTTATTTTATAACAAATTATAAGGAGGAAAGAGGTAAAGGACATTGTCAAGATCTTACAATGATATTAGTGACTTTTTATCATGGTAAAACCTGAATTATTATTAGCCTAGAGTCACCACAGTAAATATTCCATCTGATAGCTAAAATATCCTGGGATCTTATTTCCACAGTATTTCACTGTGCTCACATTCATTATCTTCAAATAAGACCTGAACGTATCCCTCAACCTAATTTCATGATCGCCCCATCTGTCTTGCATTATATTTCTATTTCACACTGAAAGAAGTGGGTGCCCAAAATATTATCATATTCCCTACCTATCTGTCCCCACTCCCCCCCACC
>VWYO01010289.1:77007-90688 GCA_013400275.1 Rhadina sibilatrix
CCACCCCCCCCCTCCAATTGATACTGTCTCTTTAAGACCTGGTGCCACGGCCAAAACTGGAATTTTGGGATAGGGTGCTGACAGACTGATTCTTCCCCCACCCCAATATCCATGGCTCAGAAAGAGCAGCACCAACTTCATTGGAGTCCAGTGCGTGGCAGGAAGCAGTGAAGGGTGGAGGCATTGATGCCACACATGCTGGCAATTCTCATCTGCCACTAGATCTACTGTGTATGCTCCTACTTTCCCAGGGACTTTGCCACCATCCTTTCCCTTCGTCTCCCAGACTGCGTGATTGCATGAAAGGCATTGTACTGGGGAAAGGATCAGATGCCATTTTCTCTTTGTCTCCCTACTGAGTTCACCAGTGGTGGGCACCATCTTGGAAAGGGTATTTGTGCCATTTTGGGAATCTCTTTGTTCTCAGGGAGTTTGTGAGATTTAGCAATTTTGTATTTAGTGATTTTTTTACTGTTTTTTTTTTTTTTTCTGTTGTTGTTTTGCTTGTCAGAAAACTTACTTTTTCACTCACATCAACTTGTATTTAATTTATTTCATTTCTCCTTATTGGTGGAAAGAGATTGGTTAAAACTAAGGGGAGGTAACTTATTTTAGAGTGACCACTTTTTAAAATTGTCTTAAACCCAGAGAGTGAGAAAAGACCTCTCTTACATCCCATAATTTTTTTTTTCAAGTATACATACCAACAGAATATGTACTTGAAAACCCTGAAAGCAAGGCAGTGAGGCACTGGTAAATCAGAGGCCTGATGTTTTCCTGTTGAGTGTGATAATCTTTGCTCTTGTGCTGGAAGTTACAAGCCTAATTCTAGGGAGATGCAGAAGGGCAGGGGCTTTGACCTTGTGGTCACAGAGATGTGCATTAGGTGACATGCAAAGCTCTGAATACCTTCCATTTAATCAGTATGTATGACTACAAAAGATGGAGATGGATTAAATTCCCATTCTGGAACAGCAACTATTTAGAGGGAAGCTTCTGAGGGTCAGTATTTCTTGGGCCTTGCTCCAGTTAAACCCATCTTCTCAGTGTTCTTTGATTTAAGCTCTACAAGGACAGCTTAGTAGTAACAAAATAATTATATTCTGACTTGCTTAAAGGTGTTCTGCGGGCAAAATACATTTCAAAATAACTCAGACTTAGCCTTATCTCTTGAATATCTTGATTTATTTATATCAGTAGGATTTTCACTTAAATTTGAGAACTTTTTAGGTGAGTGATGAGTACCCACTGGAAGATAAATGCATACAGAGATGCATCCTAATTCTAATTTGTCTAATTTGTTCAGGCTGCTGAGTACAGATTGATACTAGAAACAAAGCTTCCTGAACATAATCAAATGCTACACCTTGGCACAGGGGTAGGCAGAAATCTGCTTCCCTCACTGCAACTGTTCAGGTTTGAGGTTGATTCTGTACTTCATATAAGCCTGGTGAGATACCAGAAAGATTTTGTTCAGGTTCAGATGAGCAAGCTGGCCTAATTCCAGCTCTAATAGTTTATTTTTTTCAGAAAACTGTGCTTCCGTTAGAAAGCTGTGGGAGTTGATTCCTTATTCACAGGAAATTTTTGGCCTTCTGTTCCTCAAGTCTAGGCAGAAATGCTGAAAAAAATAGAGAGTCCAAATCTAACTATCAAACAAAAAACATGATCACAGGTTGACAAATCTACTAGTTTTCATTGCCTCTCTAAAGACTTGCATGTGAAGTTGATGCATGTGCATAAATCTTGTTAGGAAAAACAGCTTGAAAAAAGCTGTCTTATAACTATTCCTGAGGAAAGATCTTTTTTCCATTTGTCTTGTAAGGAAACCTCATGTACTGCTATCTACATTTTTGTGCCGGAATGTCTCTGTGTTGTGATTACTATTTGGGACAGCTCAAATTTGAAAGCAGCATTCTTCTAAAACACCTGAATATCAATGGACATATTCCATGTCAGCATCTGAACCTTCTACACTGGCTTCATTTTGGGTTGGTGGGTTTGCAGAAAATCAAGAGAACAGACAGAGTCTAATTTCCAGTGTCATTTACCAGTTGTTCAAAAGGAAATGAAAGGAGATAGAGATTAATTGTACTGTAGTTGATACATTTTTAGCAGTACACTGTCTAAGAGGTGGGACAAATGAGGACTGTAGAACCACTGAGGACAAATAACCTTCTCTGTCTGGGGGAAGAGCAGGTTGGGCCTTGCCCTAGTGAGGCAATGAACCGCCCTATATCCCGCAGACCTTAATCCCTGTAGTGTCTGCCAGTCATGAAACACTGGAGATGGTGCTCTACTCTCCTCTTACTCCGCTTCTGAGTGGCCAAATGACTGGAAGTCCCACCTGCGGAGGGGCCCAGGAAGGCCAAGGGGTCAAACACAAGGACATCACCTTTTTCTAGGCCCTACCTTCCTCGTGGAGTTTGTATCCAAACACTGCTAGAACCCAAGAGTTGGTAGCTATATGTCTCCTTTTCATATCTTTTCTGTCTTTCTGTCTTTCTCCTTCTTTTAATTCCTTCTGCTTGGAATACTTTGAACAACTTAACATCAAATGGGTTTAAAGTTTGTTAACTTGAATGAGCCAAGTTAATGCTGTGAGAAGTGCTTTATGTTGATTGGATATTGTGCTAAACCTTTTGCCAAACTTCTCTGATTTTTCTAGTTTCTTAGTAAACTTTTGCGTTATTTTGACCTCTTGAGAATATCTTGTCAGTATTTCTCCTCTGCATCCATCTTAGATTACATGAACCACTGTAAATTTGATAAAAGTTTTATCAAACAGGTTGATGGGACACTTACATATACTTGCATTTTGCAAAAAGGGAATCTGGATCTCTCTCAGACCACTCTGAAAATTGTTGCTCCTTTAGTGGCAGAGTTGGTGCTATATATACTTTTGTATAGTGAAAACGTGTTGACTAAATTTGTTGAAAATAGGTTGAGTATTTAAGTACAGTACACATGCACAACTTTCTCTCCTAACCCATAGGAGATTATAGATTATATGTTAGATTAGAAGTAAGCAATGTAGAACAGGAATTGTCATTTTGTACAGTTCCTAACTGTGGTTAGGTATCTATTCTTGGTTTAATAATACTAGTCCCTGAATACTATTAAAATAAATTGATTAAGGTCTGTTATTTCTTGGCCCATTGTCATGAATTTGAGGGAAGCTTATTCCCTTCCCCTTCTGAAGCATTCACGGAGACTGTGATTTTTCTTATTTCATCTTCATATCCTTTGTTTGTTTGTTTGTTTTGTGTATGTGCCAGTTCATTAGGCCTTTGAGTATCCTCCTCTGGATTTCTTCACTTTTTATACAACTTCCTTAAACATGTGTTTTCCCAGAGTAGATGCTATTTTAGCTGAAACAGGCCAGAAATATCTCTGTTGTAAAACTGTGGTTTATAACCTCAGTCTCTGGGAGGAAACTTGTTGAAAATCTAAAAGTGTTAATTCATGTTGGACTTCCGTTTCACTGTAAACCCTGTCTGCTCTTTTGGCAAAACTACTCCCCAGACTCATCCGGTATTTATATAGCTGGAGATTCACAGTAACTGTAATTTATGATAATACTGAGAAAGTGGAGACCTTAAATATTGCATAATTTCAATAAAAAGACTAATGAACTGTTACAAACTTGGATCTTAACAAGGATATCTACTCTGTAGATACATTTTTGCATTGCAAATGTGTTATCTGTCAGTGGTAGAGTAAAAGGTAGTAGGAAATAAAATTTTAACAATTCTCTGTGAGCAGCAAATAGTACAGTGTACGAGCGAGGAGGGTAGGGGGAAATGTGGGTTCAGTAGATCTTTCTGCCACTCTTAGCTCATTATAAGCAAAAATTTAAGGTGTCTTTTATTAAGCTTCCAGTATGACCTAAATATATATATCCCCATTCTGAAGAACTAGGTAATGATTAAGCCATAATGTCCATGAGTTACTTTGAATTAAAGTCCAGATGGTCTTTCAAGGTCCTAGGCTCAAAACTAACCTGGAATTTTCCAGCCTGAGATGCTCTATTTTTCTGTGGGTTTTTTCATGCAAATAGAGGATAAAAGAAAACAAAACAAAACATTCCTTCAATAACATTGGTCAGAAAGAAAGGGAAGAAGGAACACCAAGACACTCTTAAGCCATATATAACGTTGGTTGGTTGGTTGGTTGGGTGATTGGTTGTGTTTTAACCACAAACCTTTCTGGCTGTATCAGGTTATGCACAACAGAGGAAAATGGCCCACTGGCTGTGCTGAGCAAAGGTACTGGTGTACTGATAAATGCAGAGGGGTTAAACACTTTACCCAGCTGCCTGTAACTGGTGGCCTGGAGGTGAAGCATTAATTAATAGGACCCAGAAAATTAAGCTTACCAATTAGGCAAGTAATACATAAGAAGGCATCCAGCACCAAAGAAATAAAAAAACCCCTTGCATACCTCCAAAAAATGTCTTGGACTGCACATTCATTGGATATTTCAAGACAAAACAGTACTTACTGCTGGGCTCCCAAATGTCCTGGGTTTTCTGCCATCACTGACTGTCCGCAGCATAATAATGTACTAACTCATATCTTTTGCTTTGTTTCTTCACAACACGTTGTTGTTGTTTGGGGTGAGGAGGAAAACAAGAGAGGAGGGAAACAAGACATATGCTTTTGGAAACACACTGGACTGGAGTTGTAATGACTGGGTATATGTCTGTGGCAGCTTCAGAAACAACAGCACAGGCATAGTCTCCTATGCAACTTAGCACAAAACACAGAGGAGACAAAAATCTTCCCCAGACAGCATTACCAACAAAGCTAAGAGACAGAATCCCAGTATGACCTTTCTACCTTTGTAGGCTGTGACATGATGTATTTATAGGAAAAGGAAAAGCCAAAAAAGGTATTTCGAGGTTGAATTTGTCAGTTGTGTGACATTGCAGCAGTAAGACTGTTCTGCTGTAATGAAGAAGAAATAAGAAGACATGCTTCCTCTCTGTTTGGAAATCCATTATAATGTAGTTAATTTCATTTATATTTTCTGTTTGTTTTGATAATTTTTCTTTCTGGTTTTTTGTTGTTGTTGTTGTGGGGGATTTTTTTGTTGTTGTTGTTGTTGTTTTGGGGTTTTTTTGTTTTGTTTTGTTTTGTTTTGTTTTGTTTTGTTTTGTTTTGTTATGTTTTGTTTTTTTCCCCTATTCTAGTGAAGGAACCAGCTGAGATATAAGTATTATTCTAAGAGATAGTTTCAGATGTCTTATTATGGTATAATGGAGTTAGTTCTATGGTAGGAAACATACAGAGGCTTTTCCTTCAATATCTTGACTGAAGCTTGCCACTATATTTTTGTGGCTTGCTGGTAAATTGTCTCTGGGAACAGAGCTGATAAAAGGCTTTCACAGAGGGGATGCAGACAGGGCATCCAGTCAACGGACTGCTTTGACCCTTAGTGACAGTGGTGAGAGTGCTGAGAGTGCTGGCTATTTGTCATGAGTAATGTCTCTCTTCAGAAACCTTGCAAAATCCATCTAGTCATATAAATTGCTATGGAACCCTTCAGCTTGCCAAGCAGTCAAGGAAATAAAGTGAACGAGAAAACGAGCAGGCACAGATCATTGCCTAAACCTAAAATTTTCCAAGTTCAGCTGCTCTTGTGTAATGGCATAAAAATTTCTAGATCATGTCTTTACACTTACATTTCTAGTGCCCATATTTCAGAAATAGCTTGTGAGACTGCTCATAGATATAATTAGTATACTGGGGTTTTTTCCATAAAACATGAGAATTCTGAGGCGTGAATGAGAATTAGAAGAGGTTAAGAATACTGGAAAGAATTAGGTACTCAATTCAGAATAATAAGAAAGATACTTGCAACAGACAATTTTTTTTTTTAAGTCAGGCTACCCTTTGAGTAAATTTTCATTTTTATTAATTTGTATACTATATCTCTCATATCAGAACCTTTATATTCCACAAAACCTTTTTAGACAGTAAGGGATGAAAATATGTAGTACACAAACCGAAGTAGAAAAGTTCTGAACAAAGTCCCATGTTCCCATCACCTTACTGACTATTGTTTGTTTCCAATAAGACCAATGACTCAGAAGACCAGTTTCCAAAATGTAATGCTAACTTAAACTAATTGATGGCACTTAATGTGAGCACAAGGATTTTTGCTTCTATGAAGATAATTCCATAATTGTATTAATATATGTAATTATACTTAAGTATCAGAATATGGAAATTCCTTTTCTATTCCTTTCCTGCTGGTATTGCTGGTGACTGATTGTCTGATACCCTGGAAGCTGAACTGGTGTCTGATATGGAACACCCATTTTGCGTATTTGTCTGTATGAAGAGCTACATAGTTGATCCCCATGATGAACAAAAGAAAGAAAACCTGAGTGTAAGGATAGGCTGGGATGCTTGGGAGAGGGTGGTAGCCAGCACATTGAAGTCTCTCACTAAAGCCAGCCATTGTCGCATTTGGTCCATGAAGGTGAGATGGATGGGGAGCTGCAACGCTCACACCAGAACCTGTGGCTACATCTCACTCACCATCAGAAGAAGCAGGATTGGACTGTGGCTTGAAGAGCTGCAGACTTGAAAGAAGGAGGCAAAGACTACTTGTCATGTGCTTGCATATAAGAAAGCTGAAAGAGATATTTACAGGTATTGCCAGCCTGGAGAATTTTAATAATAAAATTGTACTCAAATCAGTGATTTTTTTTTTCCTGTTATTGTTGTTTATTTGTTTGTCATTTCCCTACTTCAATTTGCAGAGAATTTAGGGCAGGTTTGCAAGCTTCATTTGACACTACAAAGATTAGATTTCTTTGTTGTTGCCATTGTTATTGTTGTTGTTGCTGAAGAAACTGTAATGTAGAGATTTTTATGCAGTCACTGAACTCCAGGAACTGTAACTCTAAGAAAGATCTTTAGCACATTAGCTATAAAAACTTAAAAGAAGAAATAAGCAAATTTTTTGCCTTTGTATTTTCTCTCTTTTCATGGCAGGTAGTCCAAACTGAAAGGCAAATCCTTACAGCTCTGGGATTAGTAATATACAGATAACGCTGTAATCCTGTCAACAGTTTTATCTTTTGCACAACTTCCCAGATCAGCTAGCAAGTACTGTTTTAAGTTCTCTCCACAACATTTTTTACTATCTCCTGGAACACAGAAAATGATACAGAGGAATAAGCAAGGGAACTTTGCCTTCCATAAATCTGTTCCATTCAATATCTACATAGCATAATGTAAGCAATGTCATAGAAATTATGTGCTTTTGAAGAAAATCTTTTTCTTCCATCTTTGATTTCTGTGACTGATTGTGGGTTGAGGTAGAACATTCATGTTACAAATAGAATTAGAGTTGAATTTACAATATTTGGTCTAAATCTCAATTTTATCACACCTAGGAACCAAAAAAAAAAGAACACACAGAAAAAATATTCTTGTTGCTTTTTTTCTAGCATCTTTTCCAAGATTATGCAGTGAGTGTGCTGGGATATGCAATAAAGTAGCTGATATCCATATTCTGTTGTTTTGTTCAAATTCAGTAGGTAACCATTGTCATAGACACTTACACTGTAAGAGAATCCTTAAACAGAAAGGTTGCTGCAAGCAACGGAAAGTTGTGATCAAGCTCCTATTTCTTTCTGTTACAGACAATATCACAGACTTTTCCTTCTATAAAAAACCCAAGTTTTTGACAAGGCAACCAGAAAACATATACTGTGAACTTTTTTATGTATGGATATTTTCTTTTAATTCTGTACTATCGGTAGTTGAGTAAATTCCGACAAAAATTAAAAATAAGGAACAGCTGCCTTCAGAGAACACACTGTGCTCTTAAACATATGGTAGCAGCATTCTCTTAAAGTGCAAGAGAACACAAGGAGCATGTTTACAGATTGATACAGTGAAGTTAGCACTATGAAAATCTTCCATGCTTGCTGCAACCTATTGCACTTTTGTCAGTGTTAACAAAAGTATTTTTCTTGAGCTCATCCCCTTCTTGTCAAAGGTTGACTAAAAGGGATGGAGAGTTTGTGCTAGTTGTGCCAGTGCAACCCTTTCAGAATACTGCATCAGGAAACATAGCATTTTAGTTTGGATAAGAGGCAGACTATGAATAACTTCTCAAGAATACAAACCAAGTAGGGAGCAGATTGGAGGCAGAGGGGAAGAATTTATAATTGGCAGCACTGATTGTACTGGCATAAACAGCTCATAATTATTTGGAGAGTAGGGATGTTTGATGTATTATCAACAACGGACATTTCTTTAGCATCCTGGGTCCAGTGGTGACGAAAACACAGACATCTCTTTGAAATGAGCAAGATGATGTATTTTTGGCCTGTAAGGATGACGTACACTTTTCTGATGATTTTGTAATTCTGGAAGATACAAAATGCCTGTCCAAGATGGACATTTGGGAATGATGTGTAACTTAATCCCTCAGATTTTTCACACAAGTTGTAGCCTCTTTAGGAAATACTTCAATATTTTCATAAATCTTAAATTAATTGGTAAATTCAGCAAGACTGGAAAAGAGCTACTGCTGTAATTATGGTTTAAAAAGGCAGAAAATTTATACAATTAATTAAAGCTTGTCAACAGTTCAGGAAAAATTTGAAAAGTTGATATGGGAGTAATTTGGTGAAGAACTAAGGGATCAGACTGTAGCTGAAACCAGGGTCTCCTCAAAGAATCCTCATTTCATTCTTACAACAGTTTGGTTAATAAAGGTATCTACAGGCAGACTTTAATAAACATTTGAATGATAAATTCAGAACACAGTGCTGACTCTGAGTACTTCTAGAAGTGTTAGTGAAACTTGTGCACCTAAGAAGATGTACATGCTGCCTGAGTTTCTTCTCTCTTCTGTGTATTCTTTGGTATCTACTAAAATGTGGGCTCATATTGAGGTGTTTTTCTCTCAAACAAACATTTTAAACAAACTGTCTTTTTTTAAACCAGGGAGCCTTTCTCCTCAAAGCTACAGAGTTAAGAGAGTTAGAGCCTTTTACCCCAGAGAGTGTTAAAAATGGTTGAATATTCCAAAATTATGACAAGTTGTGCTAACACAGGCAGATGAAAAACAGAGTGAGACAGAACCCTTGTTTCCAAAGCCATATTAGAAAAATTAAAATTAATAAACAACAGACAAACTAAAAAACAGGATAAATGAAAACACCAAATGGTACCCGTACTTGAATGAGATGCAGGATAGCAAATGGAATAGTTATAGTGGTAACCAGCTATAATCTTTATATGCCAATGATAATTTGTGCCCTCATTGGCTACCATTTTCAGATCTATTTCTTTGCCTTACATGGCGGACTATCTATGGTACTACTAATTGGCACAACTAAAGATCCAACAGGCACATGCATGCATTCATGTGTGTGATTCTGCTATTCAAGTTGTGTCAAGGGCTTGACTGATGAAATTTTAGTTGCCAATCAGATGGAGGTTGCAAATTCACATGAGGTTTGTCATGGTTTAATACTTGAAAGTGCTGATGTCATGGAATGTGCACATGCACACTGACTACAAGAATATGAGGGATTTTTGGTTCTTGCACCTTCAGCTTTAAGTCTGATTACTGTATAACAGAGGAACACCTTCATACCACTGTAGTTCTTCCAGAGTTTTACACCATCAGATTCACACCCCCGCCCCCCCAAAAAAAAAAAAAAAAAGGTTTGGTACTGAATAAAATAATGCAAAAAAAGAGAAAGCTTTTAGAAAGAATCATGTCATTGAAACTACTTTAAGCCCCTGTGAAACAAAGCTTTTGATGCATATAGATATGTACATATCTTTATTATTTGTCAGTCTTTTTTTCATGTCTATGCCATCATTCTACATTATGCTGTCAAACAAGAGCATCTGTGATATGCTTTATGTGTGTGACAAAAGCTCAGTGTAGGTTTGTGTACAGTAATGAGAGGATCACATCTGACTCTGAAAGCTCCTGTTTCCTGTTTTGAATTTTTAGTCTTTTCTATAAATTGAAAGAAATACAGAGTTCTAATTTACATAATAAGTTCAAACTTATTCTGCTATCCAGAAATAGCTGGGATTCAAAGTTTATGCTGTCTTTACCTGCTAAACTGTCCATGCTGCATGGCACAGAGTGCAGCACAGAACAGGGTTTATTCCTGCTGTTTAAGGAACTTTCTTCTGTTAATCAAATGTAGTTAAGAAAACCAAGTTTATGCCCATTTTTTGTTTTTTCAGCTTTAAAGTAGATGAATCAGAGAGAAACAGGCAGCATTTCGTCCACTGTTTCCTGGAATTCTTCATACGGCTCCTAGGTATATTTTATTAGCAGACAATACTGCTCTGTAGAACCCAAATGTAGCCAGCCCGTGAAATGCTGCTGATGATCAGTGGTTAATGTATTAGTGTTGGCAGGGTCCCAGAAGAATTCTTCATGTGAGTCACTAGTGACAGTCATCCTTACACCAAACAGACATGCCGGAATGCATTATGCAGGTGCCAGTCACTGAAAAGATGCTTTGCATATAATGAACCCAGCTTTCCAGAAGCTGAGAGAAAGGTATTTATTATTCAAAAGAAAACATATTTTAGTGATATGTTAACTCTTTTGACTGTGTTATGTAAAAATAGAGGAGAAGTACTTAATAATATGTTAGATGGAATTTCTTTTTTTAAATTCTTTTCCTGTCTCTATAACCTTTTTTCTTAGTGTTTTCTGAGTGACTAGATATTGCCAGTGTCTGCTTGGCTTGTGCTGTCACAGTAGATTAGTGATGTCAATGAACTAGACTTGTTGGTTTTTTCCTTCTACTAAATATACGCTGAATACAAGGATGCAGGAATTGTCTCCTGGGGGAATGGGTGGGATGTGGAGAAGCTGAATTTTGCTTGATGATTTTGTGTGTTGGCCTGCACCAGGTTCAACTCCAAACTGAGTAAAATTGTATGTAGATAGTCCAATTTTAGAGCACTAAAGAAGGACTTTGAATACTGGGGAGTCAGCTGAGGTGCAGTGGGAGAGTCTGCTTTTAAAGATGGGAGAATTGATGGAAAGGGGAACTTTGTCAAAAAGGGACAGTTCTTAAGGAAATTTTCAGCAACACAGAAACTATCTAGGTTTTTATTCTGGCCAATATCTACAGCTTCTGTGCAGCTTCTGCATGACTACCAAAACATCTCACTATTCTTACAGCCTTTCTAAAAGGAAGCCTAAGGGCTAAACTTCCTCAGATGTTCCCTTCTACTTCTTTTGCTCCCTTTCCCAAACTGAGAGCCAGGCTTTCAATGTTTTGATGCTTTGTCCTAACCATGCTTTCACTTTGAATCATCCTTATCCTTGGGCTTTAGTCTATTGGTTTTGGGTAACTGTTCTTTTCACCACTGTTAATCTGTAAGTGAAATGTTTTGCTTTCTTAATTTTTCAAATTTTTTTCCTAACTCTCCAAAGGCAGTAATGAGAAAGATTGGGATTTCCTATTCTGTCACATGTATCGCATTTCACTGGGCCTCACTGAAGTATATTGCTGTCTTCATGGCTTTTGTCATAAAACATTCTTCATACTCTGAAACATCACATTTTCTCTGTGATAGATTGCTATGTTTAGTAACATGTATCTAAAGAAATAAGGATGATATGGTATCTTGACTAGGAAATTAGATTAAAATCTTTCCTAGTACTTTGATTTATTTTCAAAGTCAATTTTTTTCCAAGGGAAAAATGCCACCCTTGCCATAAGGATCATAAGTCTACTAAACTCATTCCAAGCATGTCAAGTGTGAACAGAGTGTTTCTGATGCTTAAACAGAGTGTAACCAAGCTGAGCTCTTCCAGCAAAAAAGATCTCTGGCTGCTGACAAATCTGCTTCCTTAGTGCTTCCAATGTTCTCAAATGCATTCTCTTGATGATGCCCACTCTTGTGAGAATTATGTATTCTTGACAATGAGATGCAGCCCAGAGTTGATGAGATGCATCCAGAGTCCTGAGAGAATTGCTTAATGCAATTGCCAAGATGTTTGAAAAGTCATGGCAGTCGAGTGAAGTCCCAGGTGACTGGGAAAAGCAGATCTTTAAAAAAGGTAGGAAGTACAACCCTGGGAACTACTGGCCTGTCAGCCTCACCTCTGTGCCTGGAAACATGATGGAAGAGATCCTCCTAGAAGCTTGTTAAGGCACATGGGAAGCAATAAGGTGATTTAGGACAGACAGCACAACTTCACCATGGACAAGTCGTGCCTGACCAAACTAGTGGCTGTCTATGATGGAGTGACTACATCAGTATACAAGGGAAGACCGTGATGGTTTTACAGTGAGTAAAAGGCCAAGGTGGCATGAATTCTGCCCTCCTTCCCTCCCTCACAACAACGGAAGGAAAAAAGAAAAGAACAAAAGCAAAACTATGAAAGATTAAAAAAAGTTGGAGCCACAATTTTATTAACAAATAAAAATAAATTAGCAATCAAAAGAAAAATCTAAAGAAAGAGAGCATAATAACAAGCAAGCTATCATGTTGTCCCCTTGGAACAAAAGACAAAACAACATCCACTCCTGGACAGCCCATTTGGCCCTCCTCAGAGCAAAAAATGGGATATGGAATGATTCCGATGGCAGATGAGGGGTGCTGGCATTGCATGGAGCAGCTGCCTGCCTGTGGTGGTGGTTTTCCTGCTCCCTCTCTGTGGCAGTGATGGTGACAGTGGTGATGGGTGTCTAGGAAGACATTCAGTGCCACCCTGCTGGACTGGTTTTTGGCTCAGCTGGTAGTACTGGCACTGTTGTTCCTCGTCCTTGTCTCACTGGGATGTGGGGAAATTGTCTGACCAGCGACTGTATAACTGTGCCCCCAGCCCCATTGATCTTGGCTGCCTCTTAGAGCTTAAGCACCACACCCCAGCAGTAGCCTCACTGCCTCTTCTCAGCTCCTTGTCCTGCAAAAACATCTTAGAGAGATGGGAATTGGGGGGGAAAAATGGCTAGACATGGGATGCCGTGTCCACAGATTCCTTTGCTGAAGTGAGCCAGACAAAATGGCCCCACTTCTATTTCTGGACTTGGCATTCCCCCTGCTGAAACCACTCCCATGACTGTGATATAAAATGGAATTGTATAAACACCACTGAATACTCCATACCCTTTCTCTGTACCCAGGATAAAAGGTTACAGGTATTATTTATCTGGACTTCTGTAAAGCTTTTGACACAGTCCCCTCCCTCACAGTTTTGACACAACATCCTTCTCTGGGAATTGGAGAGAGATGGATTTGATGGATAAGAAAGTTTTTGAATGGACATATCCTGAGGTTAGTGGTCAGAGTCTAAGTGGACATCAATGACATATGGTGTGCTTCTGGGTCTTGTGTTGGTTTTGCACAACCTGGTTTTTGGTAATAGGGGGGCCACAGAGGTGTCTCCTGTGAGAAGCTGCTGAAAGTTTCCACCATGCCCAGCAGAGACAATCCCTGATGGTTCTGAAGCTGGACATGCTGCTGGCCAAAGCTGGGCCAATGAGAGAGGTTGCTAGTGTGTCTGTGATAGCATATTTAAGAAAATCAAAACAAAGTGAGGCACAGTTTTTTTTCTAGTCAGAGAAAAGAAGAAGGTGAGAACATGTGAGGGAAACAACATGGAGACACCAAGGTCAGTAGAGAAGAAGTGGGAGGAGCTGCTCCAGGTGCTGGAG
>VWYO01010290.1:0-15196 GCA_013400275.1 Rhadina sibilatrix
GCAAATTACCAGTGGCGTGTTACGCAATTTCAAAGCCTGCAGCATGCATAAAAAATGTGGCCTTGAGGAGCTGTGGGCTCCCCGTTCCTCAGCTTTAAGGAGGCTGTAATAGGGGTGTAGAACACAATCCTCAGTTTTCATTTTTCACTCAGAAGCCTTTTCGCCGCAACACCCACGGGATCAGTTCTGATTTACAGAAGCTGCCCAGGCCCAAGGTGGTACTGACAAGCCACAAAAGAGCACAAGGCGATCACAATTCCCATCGCTCCAGCTGGGAGAGGCAAAAAGCTGAGTGGCTGCTTCAACCAAGTCCGTGACACAAACATGTAGCCATTGTTTTCCATTCGCCCTAAGCAAAAGACCTGAAGGAAAAAAAAATTATGCTGGTTTTGTTCTTGACCATCCTCCAGAGATGTTTTTGGAGTTGAAATCTGAGGCCAGTTCTCTGATCGGTATCTTTCAGCGTCATCTCACTGCTCCAAGTCATGCCAGCTGGAAACTTCAAAAAAAATCAACATTCAGGGATGTTCAGGAGCGAGGAGAGAAGTACCTGACAGGACAATGCTGTAAGAATTTGAGTGAAATGGGAGTTATACTATTATATAGTTTCGTATCTCTTGCACAAATGAGTTAAAAAAAAAATAAATTAATTCATAAACCTTCTGCCCCTCCATGTTTTCCTCAGGAAATTCTAAATATCCAAGCTGATAAATCACTTCTCCCTTCAGTTTTTATTTTTAAATAAAAATGCTGAAGTCCTATTACACTTCCCTAGCCCTTAGGCTACATTAAAAAAAAAAAGCCTGGGAGAGCAACAAGCCTGCAGTGAGCCTCTGGGGAAGCAGTTTATGGCAAAAGTAGGAGAAACATTATACTACAGATCCAGTTGGAGAGCCCTGAAGTGGGCTGTTCTTCTCTTTGAAATATTTTTCTTTTCCTTTCCTCCCACTCCCACTTTAGTCCATCTTTGCATAATCTCTTTTATTTTGTTCAAAAATCTCTTTTATTTTGTTCAAGTGAAGCAGCAGCAAGAAATTCCCCCTGCTATTTTTTTTTTTTTTTTTAATTGAGAAGAACTGCTGGTACTCAGCCTCTGGTGGGAAAAAGCACAGGCCGAGGCAGAGTCCTGGCTGCCTTGTCCCACATTATTCACTCTGGTGCAGTTAGAAGCCAATGCACACTAATTGCTGTGATCCCCCCCATTTGGCTTTTAACTTAAACAGCCATCTGTGGGAGAATCTCATCTGCTTTCAGCAGCCAGAAGCACTTGAAAACAGCAGCCCCTAACATTGTTTAATTTTTACTTTGAGGTCATGAAAAAGACCACTAACTGTTTCAATGAAACTCCATAGGATGGGCTTTGGCTGGGTGATTTGTTTCTGCTTTAGGATTTAATTTGAACAATATGGACTTTTCCCCATTAGCATAAAATAAATCAGCACACTGCACTGGTTTTCCATGCACCACTTTCCACAGGCTGCCAGCACTAGGGATCATGTGGACAAATGACAAGCACTCAAACGACTTAGATCTATTACAGTCCACTGGTCACATCAGCTCCTGGTTTTGATCATTCTTTACCTTGTATATCACTGTTACTTGCTTCCCACAGTCACCAGCTTTAATATACACAGGCCTTGTAATTCAGCCACACAGCATATTTAGGCAGTCATAAATTCAAACCAGGTAGCAAGGGTTTGAATAAGAGAGGACATTTTTTCTCAGTAAGGAGGTTATTTGAAATACACCCACAGCTGTACTTGTAGGACTTCAATGAGATCAAGTATCAGAACTCATATTTTCCTTCCTCAGCTTTCCATATTTCTGTTAGCACATTAAAAAAATGATTTTGTTCCATGAGTCTAACTGCAATAAGTTTGAGATATACTTAGATAAGAGTCCAGGTATGGCACTTCAAAATCACATGGGATGAAACAAATTATCCAAGTTAATGAAGAGAAGCCATTGATCTAGCTGGAGGGAACAGGGTATTTTTCCATGAAAGATCTGCAGGCTTCTCCTTCCCTCCCCATCACCACTCCTGCCTTGCTGCTCTGTGCTGTAGGGGACATCACCACACTGCTCCAAAGCTGCCCCATCTCTTTTCCTAGCAGCTCTCCAGGCTCCATGGTGCCCTCACCCCTTCCCCACAGCCGTGCCCTGCTGTGAGCTGTCCGTGTTTGCCCCCACAGCACCCCTCTCACCCTCAGCAGGACCAGCAGCCTCCAGTTCTACACCAAGAGAGACAACAGAGAAAAGGGATTCCTGCTGCAGCAGCAGTGGTGAACCCAATAACATCCCTGCAGCCAGTGCCACACTGCTTGGTGTTAAGCAAAGCTGTGGGCACACTTGGCTGGTAGTGGTGCAGCCACGAGTTCTGAGTACCAAGAAACTACTTAAAAATAAACCCCATGTGCTGGAATTTTTTTTGTTTTTGTTTTTTTTGCGGCAGGCATGTCCTAAACTATCAACGAGTTAAGACACAGGATGCAAAGGTTTGGGGAGATTTACAAGTAAAATAAAAAGGATGTTAAAACTAATCAGAAACTAGGGCACAGGCAGGAAAAGCATAGGATTCCTGGCTCTGGGTCCAGCAGCCCTGTCAGCTGATCTGGGTGTGTCTGTTGTGGAGAGTTTCTACAAACAGTTTTGCAAAATACAGCAGAACTCCCAAATATTTATAAAACATTTAGAAACGTTCAGCTTTTTGCACCAAATGAATATATGTATCCTACCCATGGCCAGGGGCTTCCCTACACATGTCTATGATCATCTCTTCACATCCAGCTATCCCCAGTCCAAATTAATCTGCCCAGGCCAGTCTGTATATTGTAAACTCAGATGCCAGTTTTAACTGTGAAAGAAAAATTGGACTTGCTGAGGGAAGAAGTATGTATCTAAATACCACGACAAAACAAACTGCAGATGCTTCTCTGAAAACCATGTCAGACTAGAGGTGCACATTTTTTGCTAAACACTTCATGTTTCAGTTGGCAGCTCTGGGCTTAACTGCTCTGCCTAACCCCAAAACAACACATATACAGCAGCATCAAAATTTCATGCAGAAACATTTTTTGAAAATGAGGGGATTTTTTTTTTTCCTTAAGACTCTACACAAATAGACTAAACATTTCTAGATTTTTAAAAATATACAAAAGTCAGATGTTGTCCACCTGTTAATCACTGAGGTCAGATAGAAAAAAACCCTAAGCTGCTCCAAGCTCACATCTGAATTTTTGGTGTGTGTATAAAAACTTCATTTTGTACAACTGTTAGAGCAGTTCAGACTGAACCAAACATTGAACTAAAGAAGTGGCTTCATATTTTGTATTAACAAAAAAATCATTTCCCCTGTTTTGCTGGACAATTCCAGCACAGCTGCAAGAAGCCTCCTTGGATGCAAAGTCTTCCCTTCCTGCATTCACCTCAGATTCCAGTGCTGCAACAGCTCAAAGATGGGTTTTTAAATTTGATAGGAGTTCAATAAGCATGTGCATTTGTTTGTATTTGCAGAGTAGGTTACAGCTAGGGAAAAAAGAAAAAAAAAAGGAGGGGGGTGTAATTTTTTTGTTTTATGGGAGGAAATGAAAAAGACCAGCGCTATAGACAAGGATTTAATTAAGATGAAGAAATTCCAGTTCTCCAAAGGGAAAAAATTAAGCTTTGCTTGAAGATATATCATGAAATGATTTGTGTGGTCTTTATAATTTCAAACTCTCAAAGTGTGATAGCTGCAGAATTGCAAGATTTTCTGGACTTGTCTTGGAATTTGAGTTTTGGGTTTTTCTGAATTCCATTCCAACCAAGTAAAGACAATTTTTGATCAAAAAGCTGTTGCACCAGTCTGTAATCTTCCAATGAAATCTATCAAAACTCTAACAATAGGCCTAAAAGGAGACACTTAAACTTGACAACCAAAAAAAAAGAAAAAAAAAGAGCTGCAATTATGCATCATTGTCTTATCCTCACTGCATCTTCTAAAGCAGACATCCTCCAGAGCACATACAGAGCATGATTTTGTGTGTCAGCAGCTGTTTCCATTACCCTAATGTACGACCAGAAAGTCTCACAGTGATGTTAAAATGCTGGAAGCAGCAGAAGAAAGCAAGACAATTTTCACATCAGAAAGTGAAATATCCTGAATTAATAAAATATAAGTAAGAATCGGTTAAGATGAAGCAAACCCAGCTTACTCAGATATTATTTTCTATGATTTTTTTTTTAATGTAGTTAGTTTATTCTTATTGTCCACTATCCTTTTCCAGACTGGAAGTGGAAATGATCAGTTAATAATGGAATCTTCTCTAACATTGCCAAAGGCTATGGAGTGGTATAGAAGAACAGGAGACGCTGTCTCAAAGCACATAAAATGGGTTATTTCTGAGGGAAAGATTCTTGTAATTAAACCCAGTATTATCTAGTTGTTATTAATGTTTTTCACTTGTATGTCAAAGCATCCCTAATAGGAGTCAGAGCCCTTAGCAGGAGGCCTATAGTTCTTTTGGAAATAAGAGAACCTTCATCTGCAGGCAGAGTATTAGTGGGCAAACACTGAAATGAAGGGCTGTTATGAATGAACTGCTTTACTACTCACACCTCCTAAAACCAAGAGGGGAACAATTAGAAACAACTCCAATAGCTGACTGGAACAATGATGGAAACACTGAGAGAACTTCTTTCATTTTACTGAAGCAGAAACTGGACATGTCTAGGAAGAAGATCCCCCACAACAGTCTCATTTTTTATTCTCACCCCATTAATTAGATATCACAGATGAGGTACAGTAGACACTAGAGTTATATTCTAGAGTTACAGGAGGGTAAGGGCAAGAGGAAGACTATTTCCCCTGAAACAAACAAGAAATAATTTTGATATTTATTTCTTTTTTTAAAAGGGTAGTTTCTATATCCCATTGCAAGAAAAAAAATATATTATTCTTAATCACTGAAAGCTGCTGAAAATTTTCAGAGAAGTCCACACCAGGCTGATTGGAAGAATTACAAAAAAAACCCCAAAGAAACAGTGTTTTGCCCAAACATCTAGTCAGGTTTTTCTGAATTTGTCCTCAGCAGCATGTGACCTTGATGTCATTCTCACCACTGCCATCACACACCCTATAAATAACTACATTTCATACACAAATTAGATATTAGATATTTCTACAAAATTAGATTTCCCTGAAATTTCCAGTTGTCCATTGGTTTCACCGTGGCTTTCTGAAGTGAGATGCTCATTTTCCTGTCACCTGAAGAGACCACAGTGCTTTACTTGCTGATGAAAATGCACTGCCATAGTATTCAAGCCCATTTTCCTTTGTGTGCTTCTGTTTTGGAATTCTCAGCAGGTGAAATGCAAACCTCTATTAAAAAGATAACTTTCCAATTTTTAGAGGATTTTGAAGCCCCATGCATATTGGAATTGTTTCAGACACTGCTTCCCAAAATTTGAGCCCATCCTAGAGTTCAGCTTTTTTCATTGGGAGGGATTTTTGTTAGGTTACCATAGAAATGAGCAATGAAGCAGAAGCTGGCTCCTGGTGAATAAAACCCACAAAAAACTAATAGCAACCAAACCTCCCCCATCAACCCCCCAAATACAAAGTTTTAGCAAGAATTCTCCTGGAGAGGAGAAACAGAAGATAATTGCTGACCTTTCCCTTAGGGCTAGAGTGTGCATCACTAACTTGGATTGCATTTGGTTATTGAAAACCCTACGTGTGTTCACACAGCCAGACAGCAGGGCTGTTGTGGGGGAATTAACATAGGAAGGGCTTTTACCACCAGGAAAAAAACCAAGTCATATTTAGAACCCATCCAGTCCTTCAGACAAAACTTCTCTTTCCTTATTTATTATGTAACATTCAGAGACTGCAAGATGTTCTATCTTTGAAGAAACATCTGAAAGGACATAGTTTTACAGAGCTGATTTTGGTCTGAACTGGAAATACCAGTTCATATGGACTTTTCTGTTAACTAAAAGGCCTTCAAGAGGTAGGTATCTTCTAACTATCTTCAAGCTGGTACCAATACATTGACTCAAATATAATTAAAGCCTGTGCCCAACAACTGTGTTTGCAAAGCTGCTGAAGGTACAAAACATTTTTTTTTAAAGAAGAGTGCTTACATCATCAATGTTTGGGCCAAAACACACTGAGTTCAGGATTACTTCAAGCTACAGTTTTGTTTTTTCCATTATAAGGACAGTCCTTGGTTACAGTACTCAGGTCACACATCAGCTCTTACTCTGAAACATGCTGGTCCTTTCTAACAATTTGACACCTCAAATCAATACTTGTGCCTTTAGTTTGTACTCCTCTTTAGTTTCACAAGGTCTTGATTTCACTCTCTAAATCTCACCATTTCCTTTCCACTTCCTTTTATCTGACACCTTCAGCCTTCCAAGCCACCACCTCCAATTGTCTTCCCTCACTTCAGAGGCTGCATCATTGTTGATTGCTTATTATCTTGGCTGCTTTCAGCCCCCAAATCTCAGTTCCCCATCTGCTCATCCAGTCATTGCTCTTTCAATACTCTTTTTGCTATTTTAGCTTTTATAATCTTCTGGACTTCTTAGACCTATTACTTCAATTTATGTAAACTATTTCTATCCCTGATCTCTGTCCTTGCTTCATTCTTCTCCCCTGGGCATCTGACATTGTCACTAAAGCCTTATACTCTTGCTTAATCTCCCCATTTCATTTATTCTTCACATGCTCCCAGCTCCCACCCCAAATTGAAAACACAGCTTTTTGCCATAGCATTTCAGAGCTGCACTTCTTTATTTCTTCCATCTTCGCAAAAGGAGGCATCAGTATCTGTGTTATTTATATGCAGAAGGCTTTTTGGTCGAGCACGTTGTGCGACTACATAAAACCCGCATTGTTCTGTGCCTCCGCGCCACCTCTGGGGCTTCCAGGATTCTGTGTGGTGAGAAGGCACCAGGGAATTTTTTTTAGGGGATCGTATTTTCCACTGACAGCTCATTCTGAGCTGAAGTGAGTGCACACAACAGTGACATTTTTAGCTGTCAATCCAAACAATTTTTTTTTTTTTTGTAGTAAAAGCCAACCTAACCCTAGTCTTCAAAGGGCTGCTGCTGTATCCGCTTTCTTTGGTTAATACTCAGCCCAGCCACATCTACCTCTAACCTGCCATTCAGAGCCAGACTTGTGGTTTCTTTGAATTCGGCATCACCTACGTGGCTGCAAAATGCTGAGCACCAGCCTCCAGTAGTCTGGAGTTGTCATTAAAACCTGCCTAATATATCCTACAGACAGGAAGTTGAGGATTCTGTGAAAAGCAGATAGGTTCTCAGAGAGACAGATCCTGCCTTACAAGGGGCCTGGACTGCTTCCTGATGTTCTCCTCCCACTTGCACCAGCAGGCAGAGAATGAAGTGCCTTAGTAGGGGAAGATATAAAGTGTATTCACTGACAAATATGGATGAACTCCCTCATGTGTGTTTTATTTTTCTTAATTGACTGGTTTTGCCCAGAACAGAGCAATAAACAGAACTCATTAACTGTAACATTCATGAAGTCCATGAAGGTTAGGATCAGATATTATCTGCTCAGTTATCACTGAATCCAGTGCACATATTTTGGAGAAGAACAGAGACAGGGATTAAAATATTATCATTGAGCTCATTACTTCCTTCCAAGACCTTCCTGCTAGGCTCCACTCATGCTTCCATCTCACCTCCTGCACTCTCAGTGAATACCCTTTCTTTGCCCATGAAATGAGAGCTACACCACGAGACAGGATTTTTGTGTGTTTCACAGCCCTGCTCACAAGAGAACCAGCAGCAGCAGACAGCTCAGCATGGCTCACATGCTGCAGGTTTGCCATCATTCAATTTTTTGAATTTATCATCGGAGAGAAACCGCTGGCCTTAGCTGGCATTGGTAAGGAAACACACTGAGGAGCTGAACCAGGGGCCATAAAAAGGTGCCAAAGCATCTATCAGTGTTCTGGATAACTTTCACCTGAAGTTAATTAGTTTAACTAAAATAGTTTCAGCTGTTTTCCTCACTAACACACAACCCAGTTTTGGTGCCAGTCAGATTTGTAATGAGTACATGCACACCTGCTTCATTTTCTCAGTCAGCTTCCTAGCAAATACCTGCACAGTGGGGAAAAAAACATGGCCTTTTTTGGCACCAACCAAAATGCTTGTTAGTAAAATGTGGGAAATAACACCATTTGCCAAAGGTGCTGCGATTCCTGCCAACATTTCTAGGATCAGTGTCATTTTCCTGATAAATAAGTAGCCTGTGGCCAGGCAGTCACATTTCTCTTTTGCTTGGTTAGCATAAAACGTGTAGAGCAAAGTCACTTCATCTCAGTTCCACCAGCACAAGCTGATCAGGAGCTTACTGCAAAGAAAGGATCCATTTAGGAGTTCTAGGGGAAACTAGCCTTCTGTGGTGGCTCCTATCAAATACAGCAGATGCAAATACTCTGGAGTCCTGTTTTACTGCAGCTGGTGGCCACCTTCTCTTTTATGTCATGGCAACACATCCCTCAGTCTCTCTCTTTTTCCTGATTTGTTACTTTTTGCCCTTACTGAGTGTTCCTGAAAACACATGCCTGAAAGCAAACCCTTAAAATTTTCCGTTGCTACAAATCTCAGAAACTGACTCAGCTTTATAAATAAAAGTATTACAGATATGTTTGAAACAGAAATTTGAGAGGTTTAATAAAATCCAAAAGCAGCAAGTATTTTACCTTGTGAAAGGTAGCTTCCCCTGCCTTTCCCCCAGCTCTAGACCTTTCCTGATTGTACAACAAATGCAAATCCTGAATGGAATATGTCTTTAATCTTCTTCAAAAACCTTAAACAAGCTATGACCTAATTTTAGTTGTGTATGTTCCTTTTCCCTTTCAGTTCTCTTCCTAAATGAAAGGTGGGCACTGGGATATCAGATCAGATAGATATCAGGAAAAGGTTTTCCTCCCAGAGGGTGGTTGGACACTGGAACAGGCTCCCAAAGGAAGCACCAAGCCTGACAGAGCTCAAGAACCATTTATTTGGACAATGCTCTCAGGCACAGGGTGTGGCTCTTGGGGTTAGCGCTGTGCAGGGCCAGGATTTGGACTCAATAATCCCGATGAGTCCCTTCCAACCCAGCACATTCCAAGATTCTGTAACCTCCTCCCCCTAATACCAAATCTATGCACTTCCAAGAAGTTGATACTTCCTGTTTCTGCTTTTAAAGACTCTTTTGCAATGTCACTACTTTAATGAGAATCTTTCTGATGATTACAGAGTATTTTTCTACCAGCAGGGTCTATCACTGGTCTTGGAATTCAATATACACTTAAGAAAGAAATGCCAGCCTTCTGAGTCACTAGAATGTCTCAAGGTGCTAAGATTCAAAATGCAGAGGTGATAAATAAATTCTTCTAATTGCAGTAAGATCATAAATTGGGATTTGTTAATCAGAATTAGTTAATCATCCTCACCATAATCCCATTTAAAAATGCACTTATTTAATGCTAGGATTTTACATCTTGAACAAGACTTGTCCTGGGGTGACAATGGGGTGCCTGTGAGAGGGCACAGACAGACTGCCTAGGTGTAATGAGGCTGAGGGAGGAAAAACAATGTCCCTATTCATATACCCAGACCCTGTAGCATCTGAGCCATCTGCTGCTGAAACTGCAGATCTGGACTGAAGAATGCCAGATTATTTCCCTCTTCTGTTATTCAGACAGCACTTCTCCTCAGACATAACTTGCAGACACTAGGTCTATGACCATTTGTTCTGTCAGAATCCCAGAGTAACTTTTTACTGTCAGAAGGCACTTTCCAAGCTCAGAACAACATGCACTGAGGGAATTGCAGCCCTAAAAGAATATGCCTAACTGGACGAAACTGTAAAAGGAATTCCTTTGTCAACACAAAAGGAACCTAAATCTACGGGTTTAGTTATAAAGAAATTACATGGTAGAAGAGAATGGCAGCACAATATCTGCAGCACAGAGCAAGCGAAATGAAGCTCAGTGAATTGCTCCTGTGAGTGGTTTTGATGACTCCAGTCAATTACTGGTGTTAAGAAAATTTTGCACAGTTTGGCTCACAGTTCCAACAAAAACTGATTTGGTTTAGAAGTGATCAGCAACACTTCTCAAACCTCCTAAATGGCCTGGGCTTGAGCCCCAAGAAGCACGAAGCATCCTGGCCACCTTCTCAAAATGTCACAAAGTTGCTTAACAGCATTCTACGTGGACATTAGTAACATTACAAAACCTGTGCTGGATGAAGAAAGGCTCCTTGTGCAAAGGTCAGATTTTTACCTACTATGAAAGCTGATAGAATAAACAACATTAAAATGCTTTTTTCCCTCCCTAGAAAACACCAGCCTCCTTAGTAGTAACTGAAAGCCTATTACAGTCACTCATTAACTGAACAGGTTTGATTCCTCTGAATATTTTTAGTCTCTGCTAACAGCAGCAATTCTTCTGCATTCTGTGGAGAAGAGAGGGAGCTGGACTTTACCAGAGTTTCACAGAGTTGATTTTGCTGTCTTTAATAATGGAAAAAACAAAATGCTTGCACAAGGTAGGACTGGACTGTAAACAGCCCAGCCTAGTGAAAGTTGTCCCTGCCCATGGCAAGGGGTTGGAAATAGATGATCTTCAAGGTTCTCTGCATCTAAAACCAGTCTATGATTCTACATACTCAAAAACTATGTTAACTAGAGTATGTGAAACACAATTTTTTTTTCTAAATTACTTATATATCTTTATGTTCACCTGTCCAGTCTGTACTATTAAAATTTCAGAATTTTTGCTGGAGGTGGCTACAAACTATGAGTTAGTCTGACACAAAATTTAAGTAAATAACCCTCCAGAGATTTTTCATTTCTGTTTAAATAGAGGGAAGTATACCGGAAATATGCACAAAGTAGTTCCACTAAAATCAGCCCAGGTATTCCACTTATTAAGGCTACACTACAGCTACACAAAATGATCTCTCAGTAGCTGCAGGAAAAAAAAGTTCTCATTTGGTGACACTTTTGATGGCGCAAACAAAATTCTGTGGCTTCTTGTTCAAAACATCCTTTTTATGCAAAAAAAAAAAAAAAAAAAAAAAAAAAAAAAAAAAAAAAAAAAAAAAAAAAAAACCAAAAAACCAAAAACAAAACAAAACAAAAAAAAACCCCAAAGAAACAAAGTTATGTGCAGCATGAAGTGAAAAAGAGGGTGTTGCCAGGGAGGGGCACAGGAGAACCTATCTCTGCAGGGACATTTCACACAAGCCTTATCACTGGCACACACTAGAACACACCCATTCCCACTCTTTTATGTGGACTGGAGTCCCCAGATCAGACAGCACAGATGTCCTACTCTGTCACATCTCCATACTGTGCTTGGGCACACACAGGAGGGAACAGAAAGGCGTGGTCAATTATTTGAATACTATTAAAACAAGATTCTAAAGTGGTGTCTGACAGCAAAACTCAGTGCTTTGAAATCAACGGGTTGGAAACTCCCTGCCAATGGATCGATGTCTTTCTATCAAAAGTGCTATCAACAAAAAGCATCCTGTTTGTCTCCAGCACCACTGCTTCCAGCCATCCAGCCTGGCTCAAAGCTCACTAGCAGGAAGGCTTGTGAGACAGAAAGGTATTGCATGGGTTTGTCTGGGTGCCTATCATGTCCTTTGCTTCTTGGCAAGGACTGCTGAAGAACAGAGCAGTCCCACAGAGTTTTGACAATTCACTGCAAGGTGCTTGCACATTCTTGTTTGAGGTGGTGTGAAATGGCTTGGCAGGAGTGGCTGCACCTGGCTACTCCCTGCCTAAATAAAGACAGGTGTTGCTAATATGCACAGAGCCCTGCAGTCCTTTCTCACCCCATATCATATTTACCATATTCTATCTGGTTTCATTTTTAAGTTAAACCTTTATAGACAGGATATATGCTGGCTGCTGCTGGGTTTGTTTATAGCATATACAGAGGAAGAATAGAGAACAAGTAGATACAAATAAAATTTTAAAGGCCTGAAGGATGAGTTTGTATAAGAAAGGTTTTAAGGGTTAAAGATGTCTAAGTTTTTACAGCCTGTTTTACAATATTAATAATATTGAAAACTTTTTTCTCCTGTTTCTTCTTCTTCTGTTTATGAGACAGAGGTTAATGCAACTTGTGGTAAACCTTTCAATTCATGTTCATCCTTATGGTAAGCAGGAGTAAATCTTTTGCTTTGACCAAGATGGCTAAATGTATAAATCCAAGGATGTACATAACTAAAACAAGTGACTATGTAAAATACTGTCCATGTTCTTTAGCCAAACACATCCTTTTTGCTTCAAACAGACACCAACTTTTAAAAATTTTGTAGGAACTGTAAAAATTGCCATTATTACCCCAGAAAGTACAGTTAAGCTTTCCATTTTTAGCCTCCAATTATTAAAAGCAGATGTGCTTCCACATTTTTAAAGTGCTAAACTTTAAGTCAATGCAGGATAAGTCACACTTAGTTTGGAAGACAAAGCAGTTGTGCTAGAGGTTCTGTAATATGGATGGCAGGGGAAAGGGAAAGAACTGTCCAAAGGTTTTGCTCATGGTAAAAAGATGAAGAGGACAATGAACAACTTTATTAGATTTTTTTAAAGGGAAGGAAAAGAGATCTTGAGCTATGGAACTCATGTCTTCAGCATGTTGTACTGGTCAAGTCCAATACTTAACAATAACCTACACTGCTGGAAAGGCAGTACATTTGAAGAGGCTTGGATGCAAAGTGAGGAGATCACCCACATCTACCCTATACTTATTTTTTTGCTAAGGCACCCGTTCCTAGTGCTACTGGCTGCAGTGAAGAGGGCTTTTCAACTTTTTGCAAGTTATCCACAAATGAAACAAGCTGCTATACAAACACAACTATCTAGCTGTGGTTGTTGTTGGAAACTGGAAATTCAGAGCAGAGACTGTTAAAGCAACTTTCTTCACACTGTCCTGGCAAATAAGGGTCATTTGGGTAAGCTGCTTTTAGAAGTAATCCCCAGTTGGCAAGGTTCCAACATCACTTTGGGTAGTTTGCTTTTCTCTTCTTGTACTCAAAAAGACTCATCTCTAAATGATATAAAACTCATTTCCTTCAAATTGGGGCAATTCCTACCCATCTTACTTATAGTGGAAAAGAAGTGTGAATAACTGAAAAAGGTGCTTACCTTTCAATTGAGTGTAAAGACCATCAAATCACAGGTAGGATGTGCTGGTGCTCTGACTTCCATATCCAAAGCTTCTACTCACCAGTGCTTTCCTGATTTCCACAGAGTCCTCCCTTTCCATTTATTTTCTGTCCCATTTCCAAACCAGAGCCACAGAACAGGTGTCTCTCCAGTTTTGCAAAACCATCTCCCCCATTTCCCAGAAGGCTGGGACTGCCCTCTCCCCCACAGCTCCATCACTCCCATGAGCTGCTCCCCTGCTTGCCAGGCAGGGAGCTGCAGGGCTGTGGGCCAAGAACCCCCCATTGTGAGCACCTGTGTCAGCACAGGTGCTGCTCAGCCTTCATTAGCACAAGTCATTTCAAGCCCACAGGTAGTTTATCAGCTAAGTACTCAGCATCCACTCCTCTGGGAGTGACTGCCCAAGGCAGAGGAAAACATTTTCAGCAATCGCAAACGCCTTCAACAGTGCACTGACCAACATGAACACCAAATAACAAATTTTAAATATTATTTCTAGCACACAACTTCTGTAAAAGCTCAGAAAAAAAAATACAACCACTCTGAAAGCATTTTCGAAAGCAAAGTTATTCACAAAGAGGCTTGCAAACATCAATTAAAAAGCACTGTAAGCATAGTTTATATGAATTATTCCTCACAAATATTTGTTATTCTGATTTCCCCTGCATTCAACTTACGCTGTTTGTTGCCCAGGGCACTCTTGATCTAGTATCTAAAAAAGCATTTAAGCACATACAAAATTTCTAATAAATGAATGAAAAAAAATATCATATAGGAAGCAGATTTAGCCAAACCCTAAATAATATTGCTACACATAAAATTCATACAATTACCTCATTCTTAGAGTAAATGAACAGAAATGAAAAAGATACTGTTAGCTATGGAGCTGATGGAAAAAGGGATGAGCTTTCAAATATTCCTTCGCATTTTATTTTACAGAAGTCATCTGAAAATCTCTTTTTGAGTTTCGTGAAGAAACTTTATTTGTAGAAAATGTCAGCTGGTGCCTCAATTTGAAAGCTGACATAGAGTTCTTTACTATTACTGGGAAAAGTAATACTGGTTTGAGATTTACATAAAAACAGAATTTGTGCCCTCCTGCCAATTTACAGCTCTCAGGGCAGCTTCACTGCTGTGGAGCTTACACACTGCATGCTTTTCCATACATTTATCTTCACAGATAAATATAAGCTAAGGACATACTATTGGTCTTGCCCTCCAGACCAGGGGCTCAGTCTCAGGAATAAAGGTCACTTGCCAAAGCTCACGCTGGAATATTCTGATGGAGCCATCTCAGACAATCCCCCTTTCCCTCTCTGCTCCTTTTGTCTGTACCAAGCCATTGCAGGGCAGCCTTTTGGGTGTGTGTCTTCTGGGCCCCAGGTTAGCCAGCTCCTGCTCAGCCAGAGCCCCACAGCACTCACTGCTGAGGGGACCTGGCACCAGTTAGTGCCACTCAGTCAGGGGAAGAAGCAGTGGAAGAGTGGCTCTTGATTATAATTAAATTGATTTTAAATCGAAGATCTCGTTAAGCCCGGAGACCTGAATTTTATTGGATGATACTGTCACTCTTCCACTACTTCTTTCCCTGAGTAGCACAATGAGCAAGCAAAGGTTTGCAGTGGTCATCTTTCAATAATCCCTGACCATGAGTGGGTGGGTGTATCAACTGTGTAATTTAAAACGAACTGTAAACAATAACAATGTCTAGATTAGCAAAGGAACCAATGCCTAGGAAACTCCCAGGCATTTGGAATAGCAGGCATTGTTTATGCTGGTAAACTAGTTGTGGCCCAAGCCAGATTTTGGAAGCTAAAACCTTCCAGGAGCCATTTCCAATAGGAAATTCACAGGTATACAAGCACAAACAGTGGCCATTCCAGCTAACCTCAACAGTTCCTGTGCAGGTTTAATTTCTTAGAAAATAGCCTGAGTGTGGCATTTTCCTTGACAAGGACATTTATAGCTTCAAGAATTTAACTTTTTTTTTTTTTTTTT
>VWYO01010291.1:0-28587 GCA_013400275.1 Rhadina sibilatrix
AGCCTTTCAGGACAATAAACACTCTAAGTACTAAATGCATGTTTAAATATTAGATATATGTTTAAACATCTTCCTTTACAACTGCAATCTTTCTGGAACTGAATTTACCCATCAAAAATACATATCTAGGAAAAGCAGACATTACATTTCCAGATGCCAAAGTTATCACCTGTAGCCCTGGTTCGTGCCTGTGATGTTTTGGTTTTTCTGAAGCTTTTTCCCAGAGAGTTTTCTGTCAACAAGAGACATGTTTTTCTAACCGTAACCTATGTTTACATTCCTTTCCCTAGGAGGGACTTCTTCTTGATATCCCTCTGACTTGACCAATGTGAGTGAAGAAGTTTGTTTTTCTTTCACCCATTGGGTCATTTTCTGTAGAATAGTATAAAAAGGGAAGAAATAACCAGAAATAAACAGAGTCATTGTCAGCCTTCTGAAGTTGGAGTCTGTGTTGCTGTGATCTTTAACAGCGTCAATCACCAATGAGGCATGTTCATTAAGGAATTTCTCCACTGAGTGCAAGCCAGATCTTCCTCTTACACATATGAGGCAGTACAGAGATGATCAGAAAACTCATTCTAGAGGTTCCTGCAAATTTCATGAACTGTCTGCCAGAGAAAAACTCACAAGTTGAAGGTATACACCCTGAAATTCCCATTAAACTTTACAAGCATGGACACAAACCAAATCAAATAATATTGGCGCAGAGAATTGCAGCAACAAACCCCAGCAAAGTTTCCAGTCTTTGTGCCTTCTGTCACATCTGCTGCAGTGTGTCCATCTAGGAGCAGGCTTTCATGCCAAGTCACTCTGTCTGCCTCTGTAAATCAGTTCAGGTAATAGCTCTGGAAGTCAAGCCAAGCTGCACAGCCATGCTCATGTGGCTGCTCTCTCCTGGCCCCATGACAAGGCGGTCCCTTCCAAACGCTTCAGAAGCAGCTTCTGGCCCGTGCTAAACCCGAAGCGTGCCCAGATGTCATTGAGAGAAGGATGGCTGGCTCCCACGGAAACTATGCTCGGGACCATGCTAACTAATTATCTGCACAGCTTCCTGTAAGGCAATATTTATGTTAATTAAGAGCCTAGCTAATACTGTTGTTACTATTACCAAGACATTACGTTCCACCCCAGTGCAGAGCAGAGGATGTAATGGCATTCTGTAAATACCCAAACGAGCCTCACAGTATCCATTCAGAGAAGGACAGGGGTTATACCCAATTTACAATCCAGGAGACTGTGGGATCAAAAGACTACCCAATATACTTCTCTTCAAGGAAATGGTGGTAAAGAGCCAAGAATAAGGGATGGGATTCCTGATTCTTACTGCTCACATTTAGCTGCTGGGCCTCTACCTACGGTGCTAAATTATTCATCATTTCTCACAGGGAAGGTAGGCATGCACTTACAAGAAAAGCTGGGTGCAAGAAGAAGGGTTATGACAGTATTCACACACTCTTTCAAAAGAGTTAGTTAACTGACAAAAATATGCTGCTGTAACGCATTATCATGTGTAGGCAGCAATTCTTCTCTGCATCCTAGGGCTGGAATCCTGTGTGTTGAAAACTGAACTGCTCAGTACATGTAAAAGACAGGCCTCATTAACTCTTGGACATCTTCTCATTTCTTGGTCATAAATCCTATCACCTTGTATTACAAACTGCCATAAAACTCAAAGATAAAAGATAATTTATGCTCAGTGTACAGAAGCTAATGTTTCTTACTCCTGAGAAGCACACAACCAGAAAATGAGAAAGTATGTATGTGAAACCTTAAGCCATTCATATTGAGCATGGCTAGCATGATAAACATGGCTCTAAGGGCCTTATGAACTTCACCCAGAGCATAGTCTAATGGTAATTGATATTACCAAATTTCAAACATAAAATGTATGAACTCTCGCATAAAACATCCTGCTTATAAAGAATGATTACTCCTTATTAAAAATTCAAGCTTTCCTCCCTCCATCAGTACAGAATGAAATATGACACCTATTCAGTACACAGGTACACTTTTTTCTTTTTTTCTTTTTTTTCAAACTCCAATCATCACATCAGAAAATGCTTCACAACAAGCATCACATCCTACAATTCTTACAAAGTCTCCCTATTTCTGACTCCTATCCTAATTACTGTTGCATGGTACACAAAAAGTAACAGCTCTTGGAGTTGGCAGAATCAGAGGCAGCTCAATCTTTTATTTGCTTTTTCTCTGAAGGAATTTAAATTCTTCAGATTTTGGCACCAATTTTAACTGTGTTGGTTATCTGCTCAAAGGAATATTTTGCTTTATTGAAGACTGAGCAAACGTGCTCATTTAGGCTGCTTGTCATTAGTTTTCCTTTCCCATTCAGACAAGAGAAAAATTTTCACTGTCAAGTTATAAATTCTGTAGCTACAAACTATGTTCTCATTGTTTGGGCCCTTCCATAGGTGAAATTCATTTCATGCTTGCTTTCTTTTCTTAAATATTTTTTTAGTGGTTTGACATATATTGGAATAAATTTATCTAAATTTACATACTTACACTCGATATATCTACATTTCAGCCTCCCACTCAGTTTCTCCATAGAGATCATGGAGACAGGTATTTATGGGATGTAATTATTCCCATCTTTTTTTCTCTTTTCCTTACAGGAGCTCCTCCTTAAAGGTCAGAAATGAACATAAGAGAGTTTACTTCCTTATAGTTTTCTTCACTTTTCATGCCAAAATGTTTTTATCTATATATTTCAAAAACTTGCACTGTCTGTCTATCTATTTCCCAAGAAATGCCTCAACACTCAAAATTCTAATTACTCTTACACTCAGTACTTGGATAATGTTGTTGGCTGATGAAAAAAGGCTTTATTAACCCGGTCCACCTTGCCTGGTAGTCTGCACTGGATCCTAAATCAGGTGTTGTCCTTGCTGTCTTCTTACAACCCTGAAGACTTATAGCAAGCCCATGTTTCCTGCAATGCTATGGACCCTTCACAAATGTGTCAAATATTGATGTATTTCTTCTACCATAACCTTCTACACCAACATTGTTACAATGTGAAATCTCTCTCTTTGAAACAATTTACAGATTTTTGGTGGCCTTAGATATCTACTCACACCATCCTCCTCTTAGCTTCTGCACTGGTAACTATGAATTCAGCAGCTTGACTTGTTACTCCTCTTGTTGTCCTTCCTAGGGGTCTTAAGGAATTACCCGTTTATCTGCTGCATCCAAATATTTCAGACTCTGCCTAGGTACACATGACAGAGAACCACTCTCCAGCTACACTGAACCAAAGCCAAACGTTATTTGGAAGCAAAACCATAATTATATTTTGTTCATGTATTTTATCCAAAGAATTCAATAAACATCAGATTCTTTTTCCCGAGAGAGAAAGGTTTCCATTCTACATTTATAGAAAATGCAATGTGCTCTCAACTTTATCATTTGCATCAGCATTTGAATCTCAAAACCTTGCTTCATTTATTGCACAGTTTCCAGACTTGCATTTTGAACAGTCAGTGGGTCTCCCACTGTGTTAAACTCCCTCCTACCTTGATTTTAAATTACAAAGGAAAGAGGGGGAAAAGAGAGAATGTCATGACTGTGGCTGTTTGGAAGGAAAAATATCAAGCTGAACTCTGTTAAAAAAAAAAAAAAAAAAAAAAGCAAAAAAAAAAAAAAAAAAAAAAGAAAAAAAAAGATAGAGTACTTCCAAGCTTAGGATCCTTGCTTCTCTCAGTTTAAAAGCTACTCAATTTTTAAAAGAGAAACAATTATGCAGAATTAATGTTATTATCTGGAGGTACCACAACAGTTGACTGAAGATGCCAACAGTGACAAGTTTAAATCAGCAATGAAAAGCAATCTTGTGTCAAAGTTAGCACTAAGATTGTTTAAAGGCCTGCCCCTATATCTGCCCCTTATTTCTGTATGCTCGAAACAGCCCAAAGTTTCCTGCCCATCTACAAAAAAATACTTTAAATTTAATGCTTTTTGTATGGCATTATTAAAAATAGAACAAAGAACTTTCCAGCAAACAAAACAATTAGCAACTTCCCATTTCTATCTAAAATGCACAGATCATGACTTCTTTTTCAAGTTGTAAAGGGTTTAATTATTCATGGAAGACTCATGAAAGCGTCCTTAGGCATGGCATTTTAAAGCCGCTTATGGAAAAGATGAATGAAAGTAATTAGAAATCTTTCCAGTCTTAGCAAGAGTTTTGTAAGTTAAACTGGAAATTGTCCAGTTTATTTCAGCTCTTCAACATGTTCTTAAAAATACCCTAAAGGAAATTTACAGTGGTCAGCGAAGTACTGCACTCACAGATCAATTACAAGCAAGTTACTCCTCACTTTTAGATTTTAACCACAGTTATCTTTTATTTCTCTTTCCCTCTCACTCTGCTGCCTCCATCTATTTAGTTGTGCAACTAATGATCAGAGTAATTCCTCATCATACTGGCAGAAGAGCTCCTGTGCCTACTACCTTTTCTGCAGACACAGTGCTTCAAATTGTTAATAGAGCACTACCCCTGTGGCTTTAAATCTATAATCTCGTAGAACTTCATTAATGCTTTTCTCAAATTACCATGAAGCACATCTGGTGCAAGATTGTGTCAAATTTACCTGTAAATGTTACTTATTTTAATAGAATAAGCTTTCCAAGAGAAATTGGGAAAGTTAGGTAAGCTTTTAGAAACCTTGCCAAGGGGAAAACATATTTTCCAAAAAAAAAAAAAAAAATGAATCACTGTTAGAGAACAGTGTTTGATGTTTAGATTTGCCTTTAATTTAAATCTCAGAAGCAGAAGATCAGCAAGATGTTTTGTGTGTGTTGTTTTGTGAATCAATAAAAGCAATAACAGATCTGAAAAACCACAGAAATAACACATCTTAAATAAATTCCCTCGTTGGTGCCAGATGGATTCCTGTCATAATGAACTGCACTGTTTGGAGTGCATAAGAGCTCTGCCTGATATGTATGTCAGGATCTCCCTCATAACATCCTCTTACATCTTTTCTTTGTTCCTCTTTTTAAAGAGGATATTGCTACTCAGCATGCTAAAGGGGTGTGTGCTAAATTTAGACCTATTGGAATCTAATTTAAAAGGTTAATTTTATTTTTTTCCCCATTTATAATCAATATTCTATATTTACCCAACCCAGCTTTCATACTTTCTGGTTTTCTTGTTTCTCCCCTTTTAAACGATACACTCCAAATGTATCGTGAACAAACTAAACATAATCTTTTCCAAAGGAGGGATTCAGAGCCCATAATTTGCTGTCCACTTGCCTGCAATGTATTTTATATTTAGCTATTTTATTTTATGTGTAGCTCTGACCCTACAGAACACAACTGATAAAGTGAGCATTTAATGGTAAAAGACCTGCGGTGTCAGGGTGGGCGGAAGGTCAGTTTTATTACAAAGTAACTTTTCACAACACTTACAGGTTGAAGCAGGTAAATCAGCGAGCACTCCTGGATAACTATCACTGGAGAGGGAGTGATATTTGTTGCATGAAAAAGCGTTTCCACCGATGCCATTGTTTGGTCAAAACGTCCTCCAAGTCCGCCCAAAGTCACAATCACATCAATCTAAAAGACAGAACAAAAAGACTCATCAAGAGAACTCTCAGGAATGATCTTTGGACCCTAAAAATTTTCCTCAAACAATAAAATCAGTTTGAGGGAAAAAAAAAAAAAGAAGAAAAAAATAACTGCTGACTATACAAAGCAAACGTCAAACACAGTTATTTACACCCATTACCAATAAATAATAGCCATTATGTGATTTTTAAGCTGAGTATTAAAGTACCATAAATCCATGGCCGACATGGGACACTTTTTAAAAGGACATAACCATTCTCCCTAAAATACAGGCCAGTCTTTGAAGGTATTTACCTGTCTGCCCAGAATATACAGATTCTAGGATATATCGCTCCACACGTAAGCTCCTTGGGTAAGTGTGTTGTATCTAAGACACAGAATCCCCAGTTCTTTACATCATTTCATTATTATACTCACAGATCACAGAACAAATAAAGGAAATATCAGGTTAGGCCATTATGTGTCATTCTCATTCCTGGCCACACAGCATTTCAATGTACAAGCAATACCACTCAAAGGCTGGCCCTGCTCAAGATAAAAATACTACCAAACAGGAAGTTCCGCCCCAAGCCCCAGGTAACCAGGACATCACCTCCCAGCTGTCAGGGACAGAGAGCCACAGGAGCACTCTCCAGTCCCAGTCACACAAAAAACACCATCTAACTGCTTGCAATATGCCATAGAGTTGGACTGCTCCTGCTCAATTCTCTCACACAGGTGTTCCAGACTCTGAACACTTTATTTCCTATAAGCAGAAAGGGAGTATTCAAAAAGCTTGGTTAAGAGCTTTTGAGTCCTTAAATAAAAGGTCACTGAGTGCAAAGTATTATTATTATTATTATTATTATTATTATTATTATTATTACTTCCATTATGTAGATCAGTTATGTTCAGTAATTGTATTTCAAAAAGCTAACACTAAGTCATATCTAGGGCCCTAAGACATTGCAGCTCTGGAGTCTTTAGAAGCTGCTTTGACAATGGCCATCTGGTTGAGTTTCCAACTTTATAGAGCTTAAGCCTATGGTTTCTGTGATTACACGAAATTTTACTCAACCCAAGAGCCACATCATGGTGCTCTGTGTACATGGAATGATGTATTAATAGCATCAGTTTCTATTTTTATTACCAGGTCTAGGGCTTTATGACTCTGTTGAATATTGTTTTGCATGAAAATTAAGGTCTTGAAGAGATATACCATCTTTCTCATTACCACCTGGAAAATACTTCAGAGGCCAGAGTGGATCAATATAACACATTGCACCAGCAGCAAACACTGAAACAAAAAGCCCTACTCTTGTACTGCTGACAGCATGTATTTTCTGTGCAGATTACAGATCACAAAGACCAAATGTAAAACCAAGAGAATACGAATGGTAAGAAAACCTACTCTTAAACAGAAGATAAAATAGCAAAAGCTAAAAAGCATGTGTTCCCAGCTAAGCCATAATACCATAATACATTTTCCCTTTTATTGACTCCACTTTAGAAACAAACTGCTTTTGTTTGACTGGTGATGACTGTGAGTTAAAAGGGTGGATCAATTCTCTGAAAATAATACTACTGCTAAGACACACCAACACCCATCAGTTCCCTACCAGACAACCAGCACTAAAATGCTCCCCTCCTTCCCCAAGGGAGGCCATGACAAAATCATCTATACCAACCTGGAACCACAGTGAACTTAAGGAGGCTTATCAAAGGATCAGAATCCACATGTATGTTGTTTTTCTTCTAAGCAATGGAACTAAAAAATTAGCCTAGATCAGTCTTCAAGAAACCAAGCAACTACTGTATAGTTTTTTGGTCTATATAGATCTCACCATACACAAACTTGTTTGTTTTGGCTTTGATGATTGGTACCAATATGAAAGGTAAGAATGAAGGAAATACAGAGTTCTTGGCTTGGAATTGAAATTATGCAATAACATTCTAAATGTGTCTTCTTCCCCTTGTAAACCCTTCTTTGTTATTATCACACGTTTCCCATGAAGTACAGTACCCAGCTCAAGTGATGAAGTGCACAGAACTGCAGAGTTCTGTGGTAGAGACTGCCAGAGCACTGCAAGTTGAAGAAAAATGTAGCAAAAAACTCAACAAACTTCTTCTGTTTTCAAGTAATACAGAATCCTGCTCATAGTCCTACTCCTTTTTTCAGTTTTAACAGTGCAGTCTTGTGGATTGGTTACCAAAAAATAAGCAAATGAAACCAATATAGCATGGAGTAGGCATGTTGAAAAAACATTCATGAACCAGAGGTATGGGGCTGAGGTGTGTGGGGAGAAGGATAACAAAGATATCTGACAAAGGAAAGTCTCTGTTATGTAGGGTTTTGTATTGTGGATACTAAAATCCACAAATATGTGACAGGTATGCAAACAAACCCAGCTGGAGTATGAGAGGAAGAGACAGAGAGAAAAGCTATAATTCTGCACTTCTATGACAGTTTACAGTACCACCTTTCACTGGATAATCTTGGCAGAAGTGACAGGCATCCAGACATTGTAGACTTACGGACTCTTTATTTGAATGTCTAGACATTCACACTTTTTGTTTATTAAAAAAACAAAAAAAAAACCAAGACAGGCTAAGTGCAACCAAAACCTCAGGAATGTTTTCATCCTAAAGCTATCACCTCTGTTAAAAAAAACCAAAACAAACAAACCCAAAAACACAACACAATAGTCACAAACTATCAAAACAATCCGTTCCTTCCCTGCAATCACTATTCCTGTCACTCTGCCAAGAACTTAAGAAAATGGATGTGCCATAAAGGCATGTACACAACTCTTCGTTGTTCTAGAACCTAAGACAAAGTGAATACCCACGGACTGGTATATTTAGATATTTCCACACTACAGACAGGAAAGGCCATTCATTTTTGCACTATGATTTCCTGCATACCACAGGTCACAGAATTAATGCTGTTACTGTTAATGAGCCCAATAGGCAATATTTGACTAACACACTGTACTTCAATTGAAATGTCCATGCTTCACTTAAATGTCCCATCACCAGGCCCCTTACACAATTTGTTTTCACACCGTATCATTCATTTCCTGAAAAAAAGCACATAAAATCACAAGTAACTACAGAGAACAGCTTAGATCATTGCAGGCATATTCTCTTGGACTATCTATAACCTGAATTAAATGCACAGTATCTTTAAAGGCTATCAAGCTTTAACTTAGAAATAGTTGAAGACCTAAGGGTAGGATCCAGTCATCTTTAAAAGACACACGCATAGGTTAGTATGTCTTGAGAAAGTTTTGGAAGTCACTATCATGGAGCATGGCAGGTAAAAGGAGAAAGAAAGCCTACAGCAAGACTTTGTGCTGCCAATTCAGGGATGTACTTTTTCTTTCTCCTGCAAACTGTGATTTAGAGGGTGCAGTAACCAAGGGGAGCTGAGGCTCTCACCACATCAGATTGAAGTTGCTCAGGTTCCTGCTTCCACTCTCACAGAGACAATTGATTGAAATGGACAACCTGATGTAAACTCTTTGCAGGCTTGCTAAACACTATGAAAGCTGACTCAGCTGACATTCCTCTTTCTAGTATAAATGTGTTAAATACAAAGAAGATTTTCACTTCATGACTGAGGAGCATGCATTTAAGGACACAGGAAGCTAGGAACTGCCTGGAGTGGATGAAAGGAGTGCAATACCTAGCTTTGCAATGTCAGCATCACCATGATATATAAGAGTGAAGTCCACTGCTCAAACTGACAGCAAATGATGCCCACTCTTTTCAAAACCATTATCTCTGATAAGAAATCCTCTCCCCAGGGAGAGGACAGACATCTCAAAGGACTTTCTTCCTCATGAGTTCACTTTTTGCCAGACAACTTGCAAACAAACATACCTAAGTCTCAGGAAGGTGGGTAGATTAAAGGAAACAAATTTACTGACAACAACCAGCAGCACTGAACCAACTGCAAAGAAGATCTCCCCTAAAGGAAAAAAGGAAGGCAAGTAAAAGTTCTAGAGTCATGACTAAACCTCCCCCTCCTCTGAGATCATGGACACCATCCATTTTTAATATCCAAGACAAAAAAGTATGCCAATTACAGGTTAGATAACTGATTGGAACATAGCAGGGTTTTAGTACCTTCTCACTTCACTGAAATCCTTTCATCTGCCACAGCCTTTATTAATTTTCTAGAATTCCTAAGATTATTCTTTTAATTTAATTTTTAAAGGAATATGACATAGACAACAAAACTATTGTAGTAATATACATAGTATGCTGGAAGTTTATCATATGCTGAAATATATATATACATATATATATAAAAGTATCTCATGTTAAAAAACAAACAATTAAGTAGTAGTGTGAATGGTACATTTATTATTGCTTTATTGGTTTGTCAGTTCATCAATCTTGGCCAGTTTACAAGAAAAGCATTTTCTTCTTCATAAGGCAATTTGTCAGCTCAGGATGTGGTTCAAATTATTTTCTGGTCTTTGTATCAGCTTCAGTACCAAGGACTTTAAAACGCACCAAGTACTTCCCTTGATAACAAATGCATCAGAGTAGATTATAACTCATAATTTGCCCATAGCTGTGTCGGAGATCTAGTGCTGGCCAGTTAAGTAATTTTTTTTATATCATCCTCAAAATTGCAATGTAAATTTAATGGACTACTAAAATCCCACAATCCAATGTTAAATATGTAGCAAGACATTGTCCACTTGAGTTGATTATATTGGCTCCCTAGCTGAGTGTTTTACATAAAAGGTATGACATTCATTTCTGTGGAAATGAGATGCTGAACCACACAGCAGCATCTGAACTTTGCTCAGGCAAAATCCTCTCTACTTTAGCCAGATTTTTTTTTTTCTTGCTTCAGCCATCTGACTCTTCCTGGGAACAAGAGCTCTCAGTCAAAGGCTGCCATCCTGTCTGTGTGCCTGAGATGATAACCTTCAATAAGCTTTGTCCTCACCTCACTGACTCCACTAATCTATATATTATATTGTTCCAGCTCCCTCACAAAGCATTTCTTGCTTTTCATCTTCACTTTCTTACAGTTTCACCCAAGTGCTTTCTCTATTGGTAATGCTTTTTATTTCAAATAAGAGGTTAATTCTCTCTGGTAATGACAGTAAGTATGCAAACAGATTGCATTTGTCTGCTTAGAGCAAGAAACATGCATGATGGTAAAATGGAATTAAGAAAGATAATCTCAAAATCTAGAAATAGACTTGAGTTGCTGGAAATATTTTTAGCTTGGTTTTACTACTGACTTGTGTTTACATCTCTGGTTGAATAACTATTTCATCTCAAAAAATGAAGCTTTGGCTTTGCCCTCTCTTGCAGGTAAATGGAATGTCTGAGAGTGTATATAACCTAATCTAGCATTAGTTGTGGAACATAAACTTCATAACCATTGACTTAATTCTTTATTACTTAAAGAAACCTAATCAACAGAATCCTTGTGAACTGCTGGATCCCAAGAAGTTTGAATTTGACTTCCTGCTTTTGTGCTGAATATATGTGGATGACCTTGGTCAAACAATGCTCACTGTGCCTGAGGTAGAGAGGGGACACCAACAATTCTTGCTCCGCTACTGCTGGTCAGATGCAGCAAAGCTCCACAATCCTTTCTGCATCTGAGATCAGGGTCACTGGAATTCCTTATCACCTAAGATTTTCTGTGTGAAGGGTTTGTCTGTACTCCTGACTTGCCATGCTGTTCTGAGTAGGTAAAAGCACTAGAACTCTTCAAGCAATCTGTTTTACTGATGCTTTGGAGGAAAATGTGTGCTGGCTTTGATCCAGACACATTTATTTTGTGAATGAACGAGGATTTCAGGACTATCATTTACTTGTCTTCTGAAAAATCATAAAATCTTCTCATCTTTTAAAACAATATGAAGAAACATTCACAAGCTAACCTTTCTCTTCCCATAACTGAAGTACTGAACTACACAGTGTGCACTGTGGTATCATCATTATGGAAGTGTGAAACCAATAACTAAACTGTCATATCCCTAAGAAAAGAAGGCTTGGATTTGTATTAGGAGCAATACAAAAGGCCCTTGAAAGTTTATACTAAAATGGTCTAGCAAATATCCTCAATGATCTAATAGCCACTTGCATCCAGCACCAGAAGCTCTGTTTGGCACATGCTGTGGTTTTAATCATTCTGAATACTGCCTCCAGGAGTTAAAATAAGAAATTACAAACTAATTACAAACTCTCATCAATTAACAATTCAGGGAAGGAAATAAAATCTTCTTCAAGAGAATCTATTCATTGTGAGCTTTGTATCCCACATTTCTCTTAACTCTGGCTGTCAGTCTTTACCATAGTAGCCTTCCTCCCTCTCCCTCCAATACATTTCCATGTTGTCACAAGATCAGCAGGACAACACAAGTACAACCCACTGCTTCTCAGCCAGCAGGGCTCCCACCCTGCTGTGCTGATGCCTCACCCCGTGCAGATCCCATATCCCTCAACAAGAGCCAGCCTGCAGCCTGTGCTGGAGGTCAACCCAGTCCTGCAGTGCCAGCAGGTGGGAAGCACACTGCACAGCAAAGAGGCTCGCTGTTGCAAAGAGTCTCTCTTCAAAGCCTCTGTTTTTCCCCCAATGGATACAGATCATGGTCCAAACCAGGGAGCCTTGTGCTGGATTGTATCTCCTGCTGCAGCCTGCTTGGGATGTGAAAGGTCTCTGGCTACTCAGGACCTGATGGGTCAGACACTGTAAGTGCTGCCTGCTGGCCCCACAGACATGATACATATCCTGTATCAGTGAGAGTGTGTGAACCTTTGCACATCTCCATGAGGCCTGACAACTTCCCTTTGATTTCCCGAACAGTTCTGTGGTGGGTTAATCTCAGCTGGCTGCCAGGCATTCACCCAGCCTCTCTCACTCCCTCTCCTCAACATGACAGGGGGAGGAAATGAGACAAGAAAGCTCATGGGTCAGGGCAAGGACAGGGAGATTGTTAATTATCAATTACCATCACAGGCAAAACTTGACTTTGGGAAAATTAATTTATTGCCAATTAAAAATCAAGTTAGAGAGCAAAAAAAAAAAAAAAAAATTACAAAACTGAACACACCTTTCCCTCACCCATCTTTTTTACAGGCACAACTTCACTCCTTCATTCCTCACTCCTCTATCTTACCATTCCCCTGAGTGGCACAGGGAAACAGGGGACTGTGGTCAATTCATACCAGCTCCTCTCTGCTGCTTCTTCCTTATCATGTTCTGCTATAGTTTGAGGTTGTCTCCACAGAATCCAGCCCCTCAGGAACAAACTCCTCTGCCGTGGGTCCCCCACGTGCTGTGGCTCCTGCCAGGAGCCTGCTCCTGTGTGGGTTTGCCTTCACAGCCTGCTGCTTCCTTCAGGGCACATCCACCTGCTCTGGCACAGGGCGCTCCCACTGCCTGCAGTATGGATATTTGCTCCACCATGGTGTTCCATGGGAAGATACCTGCTCCAGCATGGGCTCCTCTGCACAGGCTGCAGCTCCCTCTGGACAGATCCACCTGCTTTGCCCAGGGTTCTCCAGGGGAATCTGGAGGCTGGAGCCCCTTCTTCTGCTCTCCTCTTGGGGCTGACACAGCCATTCTGTCCCCTTTTCCCCTCACCCCTCCCTGCCTGGGCTGAGGGGCTCAGCTGTGCCTCTCCTCATGGACACCCATGCACTCCACCAGCACCTGGGCACACAGACCCAAGAGCTCATTACTGTGCCTGTTTCTCTAGAAGGCTGAGAGAAAAAGAAGAACCACAGATTCATGTGGTTCTGTTTTCAGCTCCTGCTCAGATGCTGGTCCAGGACCCTCGGAAGGCCCACAAAGGAAGCTAAAAAAAAAGGGTGATATTTTGAGGCAATGGGGTAGAATTTCTGTAGCCAAGGGTGTCCATATGAAACACTCTGCCAGCTGCCCACAGGCACCCACATCCCTACGAACAGGAAATGCTGACTTAAACACTATTTTCCTGTGACTTCCTAGAGCAGGTGTGCCTTTTCTTTAAAACTAACTTTCTGCCTGGTTTTGTTTTCAATTTTGTCATATTAAGTCTGGTGTCAAATTTTCAGGAAAGAATCATAGATTTTTAAGGGGAAACATTCCATACAAAATACAGAAACTTAACCTCAATTTCCATTATATATAGGTGTGTGTGTGCATATATATACACACACTTTTTTTTTTTTTTTCATCTGAGTTAAGAGTAAAAACTGAGTTAAGAATAACAACACTTTCCCATTGTAACATTTAGCAGTGAAGTCTGTATAAAAGACATCAAAAGTAAGGCAGAGCTTTGGAGGACCTTCACTCTCCTGCAGCAGCATCGCAGAGGACATAACAGCCTGAGGCACTTGTGCCCATCTAGGGCAAGGTGTTAGCTCTGCTATTTAAAATGTTTAAACTCGGGTTCATATAGGTCTGAAGATCTTCCAATAGGTCTCAACAGAACAGTAATATTTTCAGCTGGTCTGAACATTAATCTTCATGATGAACAGGGGGATAATAACCTGTCCTATTATACTCCAGGGACAGATATAAGACCTGAAACTAAAGTTGGAAAATTTTTCCTATATCTCTCAGGCCTTATTGTGTGAATGGTTCCTCTTTTGAGTGATTTCACTGAATATCTGGGCAGTACACAATGACTTTTTTTTCTAAGAGAGTGCAGACTTGCAGAAAGAAGTCTTGAATTTATACATTTCTTTCAAAGAAGATGGACATATTTTTATACTGAAGGAAGTACATTACGATCTGGATGTCAATCTTCCTGTTCAGCATAGGTTCAGTATTTATAGCAGGTAACTTAAACACAGCCTGAGTAATTACAGAATGTATTTTATTTTTCTACGCTGTCCTCTAGACCGTATAAATTTAGCCACACACTTAAAAAGAAATGAACCATGATTTCTTAAACTGGAGGCGCTTGTGAAGCTGTAAACATTTTATGTTCACATTTAATTTGCAGAAAATATTGAGCTTTAATTGTTCAGTACTTAGTTTTTCAATTGTTTAAATGGGAAACGTGATGGATTCTTTAGGCAAGTTGAGGAGACCATCCCTTGTCAGTGGGAAAGTAAAAGGTAGGTGATTTAATAAGGAAAAGCATGAGCATCAGAACTAGCAAAGCCTGGTTGCCAGGGCAGCTCTGCTGTGAAGACCCTTCAGTCCCTACTTTTGTTGAGCTTGTGCTACTGCCTTCTTTAACTGTGGGAATACTGTAGGGGCCTTTCATATGCTACCAGGCTGCCTCATTTTCTCAATATTTGTTAAGAGTTAAATTACTCTACTCCCTTCTGCCCCATCTTGAACAGCACTGGCATAAGCAAAGAGGTGCAGAGTTAAATGTCAGGAAAAACCAAAGGATTGTGGAAAACAATGAGGCCTCAGGACTACAGGCTAAAACATTTCTGTGTAGGACCAGCTGCACACTTTATTTTCCAATGGTCTTAATACCTTCCTCTCCCCTCTGCCCCAATACTCCTTTTTGGGTAAGGAAAAGAAAAAAAAGAGGAAGAGCCACCACTTCTTCAAAAGCTTTTACCAATGTTACAATTTCACTGTTTCTCTTGGCTATTCAAAGGCCACACAATATTACAAAAAGAGGGAATATGTCATGGCAAAAAAACCCCTAAACAATCCAAAACCAGAATGGAAGCATTTTTATATACACTACTTAGGTTAAATAAATTTCTTTGAATAAGATAAAAAAAGAAGCCATGGGAGAAGTTAATTTGTTGACTGATTCACCCTCTGCTTTAAGGACCAGATCACTGCAGCTCATGAAGTTATGAAAGTGAAGTTATGAAGTTAAGAAACACTAAAGCCACTTGTAACTTTTGGGAGATTTCATAACATCACAGTATTCATGTGTGAAGCAAAAAAAAAAAATACCCTCAAACCCAAGTTATTTATGAAAATGTCAGGCAACAAAATAAGCTCTCAGTCCTTTAACTGCAAAAAAAATTCCTGGTGTCAAAAGATATAGCTGTTCAAGATCTCTCACTACAATATCCCTGTCCAAGATTGTGTCAATGCAAGCATGACAGTCTTTTGAGGATAATGATATGTCCTTGTAGCCTGACCACTTTCCCAGCATGGGGGCAGTTACATCAGCAATAGCTGCTCTCAGGGAAGCTGTCTCCTGCAAAGCAGAAGGGGCTGAAAGGGGGAGGAGAATCACATCTCCTGTGAGAAAGTTACAAACAGAGCAAGATTGGTGGTTGCAAAGGGAACAGGACACTGCCAGTAATAACCTCACACTTTCTGTTCCAAATATATTTAGCCTTTAACTAAGCTGAGAGAACAGTTGCTGGCTTCCTTATTAGCTTCAGCAGTCCTGTTAATGAGCATATCCTTGATCTCTCGAATCCCTTGAACTCCCTAAATAAACAGTATTTTCCCTCTTGTTCTTCCTCTCCCCAAAGCTTCATATGGGATTTAACTTTTTTAAACAAACAAACTGAAATCAATGTGTTCTCCAGAATCCCTGCCCTGCTTGTGTCTTAAAAAAAAAAGAAACTATCATCATAGGCCCAATACAATTCCCAGCAGAGCATACAAGGACTACGTAAGAAAATTTCTTGGTATGCCATGCACTGTGTTCTTGCAGACACCCATACTGCATAACATTATTTGAAGGCAAAGATACTCAGAGTGCCTTGATGCTTACATATAGTGGAACAGGAAGACACCTTACACGATATTTGGGGTTCTCTTTGGGAACTGGCAAGTTCTTGTGGGGGTGGACAGAGCTCCAGTGGCTCTGGAAATAGTTCTGATATTCTGAATTGTAAGAAATGCATTTTGCCATACCTTTACAATGGGAAGCACTAAAATAACTCAGCAGTAGGAAAGATGGATTAGATACTGCATTCCTTGAAGGTAGACGTGGACCTTAAGAGTTAAAATAGTCTTCAAGGATATGTCTGAACAACCTAAAGGAATGATTTACTCCTGTTGAAAATTATTTTGAAATCCTATATTTTAGAAGTGGGAATTTACAGGAAACACTTTAGATCCATTTGTTTCTTTTGGACAGGAAAGGTTTATGAAGATTACTATTAATAACTCATGAAAAATCTTTTGATGCAGCACTTGACAGCATAAGAACCTTTTCATTACACATATTTAACTTCCCCTAAAATATATTTCATTAACATTTTTATTCTCCCTCTGTGAAGCATTAAGAGGAAAAACTCAGTAGTGCCACCAAAACTGAACAGGTTTATTCTCAGCCCTTCCTTCTATATAGGATTCGGTGACAAATCCACAAGCTTCAGTGTCCTTATGATCGTTCAGGTCCAGTGGTGAGGCACTGGAACTGGTTCCAGGGAGAAGTTATGGATGCTCCATCCTTGGAAGTGTTCCAGGCCAGGCTGGATGGAGCCCTGAGCAGCCTGGTCTAGCTGAAGGTGTCCCTGCCTGTGGCTGTGGGTTGGAACTAAATGATCCTTAAGGTCCCTTTTAACCCAAACCATTCTGTGATTTGGTGAATCTTATAAAAGCTTCACATTTCAGCTCCATGTCAGCTTTAGGATTTTTCCAGTCTGCCTTCCCCCTCCACTCTCCTCCCTGCCATTTTGGTATTTAGTAACTTCCCTGTTCTCAAATCCTGGCAACACTGTCCTCATTCCTAGGCTTTGCTTTAAGACCCACTCCCACTACTAATCTGGATACCCCAAAGTCTTCAGAAATGAAAAGAAATAGTGTCCCATCTTGAAATTCCCAACAGCAAAATTATGATTTAGTCAGGAAATGAAACAATCTATTTGCTGTAAAAAAAGTATAGCAGTACTTTCAATAATAAACCTTAACTGATAGACAAAATCAAAACTAAGCCAAACAGAGCTCAGTATTTGCAATATTTATACCCTTTCTCTGTAGGTCTACTCTTTATGTAAAAAAAATTACTCTCTTTTAAAGTATTTTCTGGTTTTTGTTTCAGAGTACTTCAGGTTTTCCTTCAAGGGCTTTTGAACACTGCCCAGCTGAAGGTGATACATGAACATCACTGTCTTTTCTTTGGCACTTTATAAACACAGGACTTCAGGAACTTGTTTAGCCTTGCTCAACATAAAAGAAAGTGGACTGATTTGACTTTTAAAAGTACAAAAGGAAGAATGCTTGCATTCACTTGAAAGAGTTAATACCCTAGACTGCTGACTGATTGAAGTGTAATTTTAAAATGGAAATGTTTGTAAAGTATCCCTTTATTGCCAAGGGTTTTTAGTTGGTTTGGATATTTTCCCTTTTTCATATTGACACTGGTGCTTTTATCAATTTAAATACACTAACATTAAGCCACTAAAAGGCATGTAGGTTTCAATAAAACTAATTTTTTATATCTTCAGCCCATATAACCAAATGAGCTGCTTTAACTTTTTTTAACCACAAAAGATAATAAAGCTAAATGAAAAGTCCCAGAGCTTAGTTTTAAGACTAAATGGTATTTTAGATGAAACACTTAAGGAAAGCACAGTTTGTAACTCTGAGATAAAGATAATGGCTTAAATCTATCTTTATATTATGAGTATTCTTCTTGGAGCTGCAAAATTGATAAACACACTTTCAGTTCTCACTGGCATGAGCTGCTACAAGCTGAGTGGGACCAGAGAGGCTGTTATTGAAAGAGCATTTGATGCATATCGGAAATTGGAAGATCATTCCCAACTATACCACTAGCATCCTGGTAGACTGTGAACAAATTGTTTCTGTTCTTCTGCTTTCCAATCTGCAAATCGAAGATAATAGCATAGACTTCTAATGCAAGATCTGTTGATCCCTAAATAAGAGATATTGTAAGCTTGTCTATCATTTTGCCAGTTCAGTTTGTTTCTTGAAATAGTTTATGTTAAGAAGAGAGAAAATTAAGAACAGAAAGTAGTACCAGACAGAAATAAGTTTATTTGAAGGTCTTGTAATGAAGAATGAATAAAATAGTGATTAAAGCAGTAAAGCAAAATGTGCACACCTAATAGACCATAAACAATGTGAAAGACACACACAGCAGCAATAAAGACAGAGTTATTAAGACATTTAAAAAGCACCAATTAGGGCCATGAAGGAACAGAGCCAGAAAAGGTGTGCATTTATAAACATACTTGCACGTGCATATGTGTGCATGCATACTCACAGTCATGCAGAAAGAGAAATATCTAACAGCCTTTAGGTTGGAAAGAAACTTCAGGAGTCAGATTCTCTTGGTGGCACTTCATTGCTTCACTCATCCAATAGAATGCAATTCACAAATGAATTAGGACTGTGGAGAGGGAAGATTAAGACTGATTCTAGCTTGCACACATAAAAGGGTACTGCTTTTTCTAAAATCCACTGCAGTATGTAATTATAAATACATATAATTTGGTGACTTAGATCTCACAAAATGACTGCAATACTGCTTTCTGCATGACTTGGCTATGCAACTAAAATATGCAATGTATCAGAAATTAATTACCCTGAGGATTCAGAAACTATTCTAAGAGTGTTTATTTGAGAAATAAGGAAAAAGCAGTCAAGAATTTGGCTACTTACTCCAGAAGACAGAATTACTGCTCTTTATAGTGAACAAGAAGTTCAAGAACTAACGAGGCGTTTTTTCTCCCAGATTTGTATCTCAGATGACCTTCAACTCTAGCTGCATATTTCCTTGTGGCAAAGGCATTTCTAAGGCCTTTCTCAAACCACCAGTAAAAATCAAAGTAACTTTTTTTGCATCCTTCTTTACAAATAAGGGAACTGAGTATCTACCTCATCTGCATTCTCACTAATCTGACCTCCAAGAAAGCTGCTTGAATGGTTATTATTTGTTCAAAAGCTATTTGGATGAGCAGGAAGAAAGAAAAGGAGGAGGATAAAGGCGCAGGGACATGGAAAACAAATGACACAAACTTAATCCCTTTGGAACAAGATATTGCCTTCATATGTTCAAGTGAGCTCAAAAACCTCCATGACATAGAACTTCCATAGAGGTGACTGATAAACCAGAGTAGAAATTTTATCCATTCAGTACAGCAGATAACTGCTAACTTATTCTCTGACCAATAGGGGGACACCTGTTTTAAATACCTTAACCACTCACACTTGGATTTCATCCAGACAAACTACCTCATGGGATTGTGGATCCATGGTATACATTGAATGCAATTAACTTCCCAGCTTAACATATTGCTACCCAGAAATAGCAGCAAACGCAGCATGACTGTGGCATCAATTTTTTAGAGATACTAGAGAGATACTTTCCTTGTTTTGTAACTTCAACTATAAATCATGGGAAAACAAATTTGTCTTATTCCTCTTTGACAAGTGCTTTAGATAGAGTGGAGGGAAACATATTTTTTTTTTCTGGCATCATAAAGACATATTCCACCTAGTTAATACTCTTAGTTAAAAGGAAGGCTTTTATGATATTTTACAGAAGGAAAAGAACTCTACTTTGTGACATGCAAGTTTGTCCTTGAGGTGAAAAAACGTAAATGCAGATGAAGAACCCCTTCTTTATTCATTTTTTCACTTTTCAGACCCTGGACCTCCTTTTCTTCTCAACTGTGTGTACCTCTCAGGTGACCATAGAATTCTACGGCAGCTTTCTTTGCTGAAAAAATTCACATTCTCCTCAAAGATTTTAGGTCTATGGCTGGAACAATCTGTTGTCTTACCACTTGACATTTTCTATGGCAGAATGTTGCCCATAAAGAAACCTAAATTAAGTGCAAATTTAGGTATTTAAAGAGGATAGAGTTTCAGAAGAGCTAAGAGATTGCATCCATAAACTGAGGCCAGTGTATTTTGCAAGCACTCAGAATGTCTGTGTCATTCAGGGACCAGACATCAATCTACTCTCTGCATTACCAGGAGATTCTGAAGAGCCACCAAACCTCCTACTAAAGAATTATATCCAATGCTTCTGAACAAAGGGAAAATTAGAAACTGAACTAATTATTTATAGAGTTGTGATACAGCTTTGACTTGCATTTGCTTAAGTTTCACATTTTATCTCCCTAAGTGGAGTCAATGACTTTTTCAAATTCCTTCATCAGAGAATGTGGAAGACCAAAAGGAGAAATGCATTATGCTTTATCCAGTGTGCATGACTAAAATGGCAACTTATGTTTTATGGAACAGGCTTAGCAATAGCTGGGATTGGATAATGAGCTGAATCCAGGAAACATTTACATTCTTCATTGTAAGGGTATTTCTGTTAAGAGGAAAGCACCTTATTTGACAAATTCAAAACAAATCCTAGGCATAGGTGGCTCATCTGTTCCAATGGCACTCATTACCATTCCCGTCCTAGATGGAGAGACACCCCTCTGAGGTCTTGTGATAATAAATTATAGGGGGAAGGAGTTTCCTGGCTCACAGCCAGAGAGTGAGAGAAGTGTATGGTGAAACCATCCCATCTCTGTCTATACTGATGGGGAAAAAAACCCCTGATGAACAACAGCATTGTATTGAGATGCAATTGCAGATGGACATTGTGTGATAGCATTCCAAAGTGTCCCAAGAAGATTTACTGTCTTTAGAAGAACAAGAAGTTTTAAAACAGCTTAAGCAAAAATTGGTGAATTTTTTTCTCAGCCTGGAGTGAGGAGGGAAGGAGAGAAGGATATGGGCATTTCAATCCCTTGCTGCTTTGTTGGTGATCTCAGGAAATCAGGCAACTTTCTTATCCTGCTGCAATGAAAATGGGAAAAAAGGTTTACACATCTCTTTCCATGTTGTGCTATTGTTTTAATTTTCTTACATGTCACTTTTTCTCACTGTGGGTCTTCACTCATACATGAAGAGCAGAAGAGAGAGGTCAGCTCTTAAAAATGACTGCTCCATGGGGAGGAAAGGGCTGCAATCCCAAGAGCTCATCTGCTGCTGACACATCACATTTGAAATTCCCAAGGAATTTTAACTGGGCATCTCAGAGACAAAATAGCAGGCCTCTGATATCAAACTGTGGAAGGGGAGGGGGAATGTTGCCTCCCTTGCCTTTCCAATGAAAAGAGCTGGACAACTCCACATGGCTTCTTTTAAGTTTAGTGCACTGGTTGCTCTGCAATGTCTGCCTTTGATTCCAGGGAACATTTTGCAGAAGGAGGTATTGCTTACCATTTGTAATGTTGGTAGGATAAGATTTCCCCTCTCCATTTCACGTTTGAAATGGGAGAGAAAGGGGATGAACATCAAGGCTTAGTGTGCCAAGACTTGAAAATATATTTACAAGCTGAAGTGTGACTCTTGCTTTGAACACCAGCCACAACTGCCTCCTGCACTTTGGGTAGTTCATTAACAGAAATCAATACAAGCTGCCTTTTAAGAAAGTTAACACTTGTTCATCGACACACTTTGTAATTCCTTTTAGCAGAAGCATCAATGCTTACAAGGTGTGCAGTAAATTATGGCAAAACCGCAGAATATCAAGGCTATTGAAAATAGTTTCATTTCAGTGCAAACTTGAAAAATAAACCTAAATACAATGAGAAAAAGAGAATTACTAAGATACAGAGAAAAAAATATGTGTTGTCTTTACCTGGAGGCCCTTCTCCTCTATCTTTTTCTGAAGTATTTGAAGGCACTTGGTGAAATCTGTGAGGTCCTGATCCATGGTCTCAATTAACTCACATCCCTAGTGAAGAAGCAAAAAAACAGAGAGAAAGAGAGGGGGAAAAAAAAGTCAGTAATTCTGAGAACTAATGACATCCTTGATGAAATTAACTGCAGACAACCATTCAGAGTCTCTGCTTGGAGATGCAGAATTAAGTAAAAGACCCTTACAGAGTCCAAAACCAGTAAGTCCCGGCTGAACTTGTTACTATGAACCAGCAGTTTGATAGGTCCAGGACTATATATTCAAAACCCAATGAGGACATCTGTGAGTTTGGATAAGCATGTTTTACCATGCTCTGCTGGATGGACAAGTTCTGGCGTAGTGAGCCCTGGGTGATCAGTAACTTTCAGGAAAATGACTGTCCTCTCTGGTGCTGCACTTACTATGTCCCTGCTACATACATTCAAACCCGTATAAATGTGAGCATACAAAAGTCTTCAAGCATCCCAGAAACAGTGAAGTTGTACTGCAGTTGATTTGCAGTGATTCAGCAACAATTTCCTTGCACTGGGGTATTACAGCTGAGATCATGTTAGGGAAGAGCAGGAGCTCAGATTTCTTAACTGGAGGCTAAAGCAATTTCTAAGCCTCTGACAAAAAGCTGAGTAAGGAAAAGTGAAATGTATCTACCACATAAAGTCACTATTCAAAGAGGTTTAAAGAATAAAAAAATACCCAATACAGCATTGTGAATTAAAATAAGAATCATACACATTGGATTTAGAAGTTCTCTCTCCTACCACTTCAAGGTCCCCTTAAAAGCCTCCTAGCTTTGTCTTATTTGACAGATTTTATGTTTCTGCTATACACAATAAAAACTGATAAGAAAAAAGCATTCAGAATACAGAATCTTTGTATGTGTGCCTCTGTGTATAAAGTACATTACTCGGTTACATCAGAAAAAAAAACCTGAACAACAAAGCAAACATAAAAATGTTAAAGTTGCCTTTACCTTGGTGGTAAAAATAAAGTTACAGAAGACAAAATTTCCCAGATTAGTGAAGGCTGGAGTTTAGTGAATTGCATGCAACAAAGTAACAAGCCTCCAACAGGAAGACATACACTACCACTGAAATGCTTCCCCACACAGCCACAATGCACATAAAATCAGATAAAGTCATCAGGCAGTAGGGGATTTGGATAAAGTAGAAGAGAAAGGCGAGAAGATAATCACAGGTTTTCTATTACACTTGCCAAAAACTTCTGAAAGAAAACTGGTCAAAAGTAGCAGCCTTTCTGAAACCTGATATTGCTCTAAATATTTTTTCAATTAGTAATAATAGGCTTGCCAAGGTGAAGCGTCCTGGAGCTGCAACAGCACATGTAATCAGAGACCTCCATTGCAGAAGTAATGCTGCTTCCCCTGCAAAGTGGGGAGAGAAAAGGTAGTTGGATTCTGCACTCAGTGCTAAGCACAAAATACTCCTTGAAGAGCTGCCATATTTCCACTCTTCTTGAAAAAAAAGGCCAAAACGTAAAACTGGCAGGAAGAGAAGTGACACAGGCCATCTGGAGCCTGTAATGAACATGTGAGTTTGGCAACACCAGCCAGAGACACCCAGGGAGCCCAGGAAAAGTATAGGGTTGTTCAGTCCCACTCAGGAAAGCTCAGTCAGATCTGAAAATTACTGAAGGGAACTTGTTTATCAAAGCCACTTTAAATGAAAAGTTGTCTCATTCACTAAGGATAGGGTGCTCTCAGACAGTCTTGATAACAGCACTGATAGTGGGAAGAGAGACCAAACTGTGAGAAACTGTGAACAGACAGGACCTCAGTATTTCCCAGACAGCCTCTGAGCAGCTTGGGAACATGACAGATGAAGACTAAATCAGTGGCAGGGACAGCTACTGCTGAGTATGGGAGAAGACACAACCTCACTTGCCAGCCCTTAAGCTAGCAGTAGAGAAGTCAAGCCTTTTATCTTTTGCCAGGGCCATTCCTTGGCTTTACAACATTGTCAGAAAGCAAGCATATTTATATATACCAATTTATGAATGAGAACTTTAACCCTCACTCTTCCCTCAGCACTTCAAAATACCCCTTCCTGCAGTCATTAACAAGCCTGAACAGGCAGGTTTGTCAGCAGAAGGCTGCAATTCTACTTTCCACACAAGGAATATCAAGGTGTCAGGATTTTGGTTTTATTTTTTAAATGATGATCTACAACAGCTTAAATTATAATTTATTATTTTGTGCCACTACTAGAAACATTTCTCTTGAGTTTAATTCTTGCATAGCTTCTCAGGATGTTCTTTGACAAAAAAATATTCTAGAGGAACTGCAAGGTACTACCAAGGCAGGATAACACTAGCATGGTGATGGGAGAGCACTGAAGGTCATTCAGCTCCAGGAGAAAGCTGTGATGCACCATGCATAGACAACCTATGTTCAGCCCTGCTACTGTCTTCTGTACATATTCACAATAAAAGGCCTCAAATAAATATCACTGGAATGCAAGGTAAATATGTGAATGGAGTGTCAAATGACCAGTTCATTAAAGGCAGGTTACTGTACCTGTGAGTACAGTAAGAGGGTACTGGGGCTTATAAGTGCCTGGAGTTGTTTACTCAATGCCCTAACCTGTAATGCTTTACATAAGTACTGCTATAGATCATCATATCAAAAAAATGCTGATAGAGTGCTACCATTAAAGCCACCACTTTCTTCAAATTAAACTGTGATTTCTCATTCTCTTTCTGTATCAAATCAGTTGTTATAACCAGTTGTAGAATTGGCAGAGATTTTAGTACTGCTCCTTTTGCCACAATGTCAGAGACTGGCATGGTCAGACTGAACTGCAGGAGGGGACAAGCAGCAGAACTGGAATCTTCTTTACAGTCTTGTTGAAATTAATGTCTGTGCAGTTCATGTTCATTGATGGTAGAAGAGCCTGAGATAAATCTGTTGCTCCTGACATATCAAGTCCAATATTTTATTCCACAGAATTGGATGACAATTGTAATGCAGTTCCTTTCAACCTTCACCACATTATTCTGGAATGACAAAAATCTTCAAGACAGAGCTATCCAATGCAGTCAGAGTTTAATGAAAGGACAGTATAACAATGGCAAGATAGGCAATAACACTTGCAGTTTTATAGATACCTGCTCAACTTAATAACATTAACCTTTGGTAAGAAAGTTAAAAAGCCAAACAAATTTAACATTAGGAAAGGTTAGAAAAATCAATAGCACACAGCAGGAAAGAAAACAATAGATTGCATCTGATGACAATATAGGTTTGGTGAATGATAGGATGAGGCACAGAGTATAAGGCTTTTGCTGTTCTGTCTTATTATAGCAGCTATGGGAGGCACTTTGCTAAAGAAGGAGGAGTGTGTCAGACACACATAATAGGATTATTGAACCCTATATTTCAGACAGACACTGAGTTCAGACAGGCACTGAAATACCAATCTGAACATCTCGGCATTTCTCCATTTTTAGAAATGTTACACATCACAGGACATTGTGTGTTTGCAGAAAGCAGTGTGTAGTTGCCAAATCTCCCATGTTTTTCTTAATATTTTATTAAGAGAATGTAATTTTTTTCTTTCTGCAATCTTTCTGAGTATGAGAACATAATTAGAACAGAATATATAAAATATCCTAATGTGTGTACTCTATCTCCCAGGTCCTCCTATGGCAAACCATTTGAGACTATCTTCTGAAGCCTGTATTTGGCTGTGCTCAGTGAGTGCAGCAGTGACATTCAGTTCAGTCCTTTAGCAATTCCTGAGCACACAGGCTCAATTTTGAGCTATCAATCTTAAACACATGCACTTATGTACAGTGTTAATGGCACACATCCTCAAGCAAAAAGGGGAGAAAGGAGACAGCCTGTAGAGCCTCCCAAAGTCACAGCACTGACTGATAAATTTTAAGAAACCTATATAAATTAAATGTTATCTCAAAACATTCTCCTCCCCTAGACTTCACTTGTACAAACAGTAATGTCCCCACTTTATCCTAATATTTCACTGACCAACTGAGCAAGAGCCATAGATTCTCAGAACTATTTCATTTGGAAGGAACTTTTCAAAGTCATCTCATCCAATCTCTTGCTAAGAGTACACTAGATTTGCTTAGGTTTCTCAAGGCCTTTTCCAGTCCAGGTTTTAGCTGGAAAGGGAGATGCAACTTCCCTGGGGAACCTCTTCCAGTGCTTGACCACTCTTGTGAAGTTTTCTTTCCCAATGTAAAACAGAGATCTCTTGTATTGCAAACTGCGGTTGTTGCTTCTTTTCTTATCTCAACTTAAGGAAGAATCTCTTTCTGTTTTCTCTCTGCCCTCCCATTAGAAAGTTTAAGACAGTAATTCTATCTGCTGCTCACCTTTTCTCATGGAGTTTTGAACAAGACAGTTCACAGACATTTCTCACATCATATGTTCTAGACTTCCCTAAAATATATTTCCCTCACTTGTACTGTATTGGCATGCAGTATTTCCACCTCAGAGAGTCTTAAGAGGTCATTTAAGAGCAAGGAGGCAGAGGGTTCCCAGATCTCTCCTCCTTTTAATGTAAATTTCTGGCCACAGGGAATTTCATTTTGCCCCTCTGGTATCCTCTTCCTCTTTAGCTCACTCAGAGAATAACTCCAATCTTCACATTCCTCATACACAAGCTGCAGCCACCTGAAGGTTTTGACCTCCCCAACATTTTCATACACAAATGTGAAGCAAATAAGCATTTACATCCTGAATTAGACTCAATGCAATTGACACTGAAAAACAACTCTAGGAAAAAGCATCCATGGATTGAAGCAAAGCACTACTCCAGATACAGAAAGATGAACAGAAATGCACTCCAGATCTGATTGCAGGTCTTGGACCAGGCCTAGCAAAGAAGATAAAACATGTGGATGCATAACCCCACACGTTCAACAGATGACAGACATTATGTTCTACCACCTCATCTGTAATAGGAGGCCAGAGCGTTCAATCAGTATCAGAAAGAGAAAAAAAAAAAAATAGTTGGGGAAAATTTGTTTGCAGAGATGGCAGAAACCCAGACAGTGGTTGTTAGCACAGTATTCCACGGCTGATCCAAAACACCTCTACCAGAATCAAAACCGAGCCTAGCATGGGATGAAGATAAGGCATGCTAGAACGTCACAGGATACTTCTGAAAATACAGGATTTAAAGATACAGGATTGTAGAGAGACATGCAGAACAAGAACCTCTAATCTGAGCTACTTAACAGCCATAAAAGTTGCATAGATTTCCTATAGGTGGTAAATTGCTGGAGATTGAGGTAGCATGATAGCACCAAACTAACATGGTTGGTTTATCTCTATGAATTACAACCAGCAGGAAATTAGTGAAGTCCTTTGCATTTGGGGAGTAGGATGCAAGTAAGGAAGGCAAAGCAGTTAAGTTCATTGACTTCTTTTGGGAATTTCAAATACTGTGTTGAACAGCTTCTCTTTAACTCAGTTTAATTGTATGAATTGTCCTCTCATTTTTGAAATGGAGAACAAACCAAGTTATGTGCAACTGGTGAAAATGATTTTTAATATTTAAATAGTCCAAATACTTAATTAAGTGGAATTAATTTTCTTCTAGCTCTTGGACTCAAAATTGGCTGACCACCTGGCATCGGTACAAACATCATACTGTACGGATTGCTTGGCCCTCAGTACTATGGTTGATGATGTTTTTACTCATCCAATTGTACATTAAGTAACACTGCCCCTTAGATTGACTAAAATAATTTATTAATCATGTTGAAGCCTATGCTCTGAAAGCCAAATAACTGAAATCTACGCTCAGATGAAAGCCCCATTACTGAAAAGCAAACCAAGAATGTTCAGGCTTGATCACCACTTTTAACCTCATATAACATCACTTGATTTATTAAACAAGTACAATTTGGTGGCAGAAACAAAATCAGTAAATATATGTAAACATATGCACAGTTCCGCAATGCAGAAGCTACATGAACTTGTCAAATTTGGCAACCATTTAAAACAACAAAAAAGCGCTCTGTAGTTGAAACTGAGCTGCAGCCTCTCCTCCCTTTACCTATTTTTATTTTGATGTGATCTTTTCCACAGTAAATAAAATGTTTCCTGTTTTTGTTTTTAATGAGGCAGCATGTGGCTTCTGGTGGAGGATTTTTTTTTTTTTTTTGATACCATACATTCTATGTTGAGCAATGAAAGAGTTCATCTGCATTACTTAGGTTGCCTCCTTTCAAAAGAAAAGTCTGTTGTTCATGAAATAGCAATTACTTAAAATGAACAAAATATGAATCTGTTTAGTTGGTATCTCACCGATACCAAAGAGAGCCACTGCACCTTCTCTGCCACCTATTATTAGATACCAAAAAGCAGAAACCCAAATGTTTCTAAATCTTAAGAACCAAATAGAAGCAATCTGCCTCACTCCCCAAATTAAAAAAAAAA
>VWYO01010291.1:28657-60016 GCA_013400275.1 Rhadina sibilatrix
AAAAGTAAACCAATAAACCCACAAGAAGACAAAAAAGTCCCCAATTAATGTTCCACTTGCTGGAAAAATTCCCAGTATTTATCGGTACTGGAGCAAATTCTTCTGACGTATTAAGTTTGGTGAATGAAAGCAAACAAATGGTCACAGGTCAGAAAGTGCAGTAATATACACATCACTGCAACACCTTTATCAGAAGGCCACTAACATCTTTTAAAACTTTTAAATAACTGAGCAGAGGACTAAGAGTGTTGCGTGAGAAAGGTCTGTCAGGAGTTGCAGTCTCATATTAAACCCATATCTCTCCATAGCCATTTCTTGCATTTAAACAGTAGACCTACTTTTGTACATCCCTGTGCAACCCAAACATGTTATTTTTCCAGTCTGATGATTAAAACTGAGCACAGTCCGACAGTGACAGCCACCCGCTATTTTTGGATCTTCTCTGAAATTTCCCTTACGTGCCCCTCCTTGTCTGAAAAATAAAGGTTCAGAGAGAGGAGTTTTAATTGATGGTCAATCTCTCTCTGTAATCAGCACTGTGAAAAACTTTTGTCTACCAAGATTTGCTCTTTAGATTCTAACCTAGTGATGGGTCTGATTACAGTACCTTGCTTTTCCTGGAAAATAACTTGAAAACAGTAATTGTCCCTCAGTGTGCACTTATGCACTAAGGTATGAGGTAGCTCTTGGAATGGAAATCAGAGTGCTGGAATTGCATCAGTGTCTGACAAAAGGGAAGCACGTGCCAACGACAGTCGACAGCAAGAGCCACTACCCAGTTGTGCCAATAGCAGTCTTTTTTGTTGACTTGTATGCACTTTGAACCAAGACAAAAAACTGTATCATTTTCAAAAATTAGGTAACTACACTTAAACACATACTATAACTATCTTTGGCACTCACACCCATGCAAATAAGAGTCAAGCACTCTTCTGAAATAAAGTAAGAAAGAGAAAAGCTGCCTGAACCACAAATCCTATTTATGCCCCACAAAGCTGAAGGAATAGGACATGCAGTATTCCTCACAATCTAGCCATTTGAGCAGGGAGGGAGTGAGAGAAGACATCTACATTTCAAATATCCCACACCAATTTAATTGCATAACCAAACAGGTTTTTGTTTTGGCTTTTGTGATTTTGTTGTTGCAGTTGTGGTTGTGTTTTTTTTTTTTTTTTTTTTTTTTTTTTTTTTTTTTTTTTTTTTTTTTTGTTTTTTTTTTTGTTAATTAAAAGTGCTTCAGGTTAACAACTCTTGCTTTTTATCACATAGGATGACAGACACTCTGAAGAACTGAAGTTAATAAGCAGACACTGTATTTGAATCGACTTCAGTTTCCAGACTAATTGCCAATTCTCAAGAACAACTCAAGGTAAGAAAAACAAGGAGAAAACAGCAAGGCTTGTACTGAGGTGTTTTCAAAGATCTGGGCTGACAAATTTTAGACATCCTAAACACTATCTTAACATGTTCCTTTACCAGCAGCCAAGAAACCCAAGAGCACCGTGACTGTGAAAAATGCATAGAAAATAGCCAAAGAGATGTTAACTTGGATGGCATAAAATTCCCTGCAAGGCGTTTCTAATCATTAATCTTGTTTATGACTATTACACCTAGCCCTTCTCTCTTGCACTTGGACAGACTTTATGCAACAGAATTTTTGCTCCTCAGCTAGTATTTCCCAGTATGTCCTTAATTTCAGAGATATGTAATTGCTCTGAAAAGAATTTGGATTGTCAGTGTAGAGCTGCATTTTAAATATTGATTACCAGACAAATTTTATTGAGGCCAGGCTCCAAATGTGTGCTAAGGGCAAAAAAAAAAAAAAAAAAAGTATTCTTAAAAAACTCTCTCTGTGAGGTGAGTACAAAGGGATTTGAAGATTTTGGTTATCTGAAGACTGCAAATTGAAAGGAAAAACATCCTCCTATTTGTGGAAAAAACTCCAAAAATTGTGTTATCAATATGATTCAGTAGCTCCTTTTTTTCTCTTTGGTATTGGAATATTAATAAAAGCAGCAAAATTAGTCTCAAGACCGATCCTTCAGGAAAGACACTGATTACTTCCCACTTGTTAGTTTTCTTATGAATTGTTTTTAATTTGTGTCTTAAGTTCCAACTTGGCTAGATACGTGACTAGATAATACTCTTTTCTTTCCTTCTTACTGTTCTGTCTGACAGTTTCTAAAACCTCTCAGCCTCAGTGTAAGAGCTGTATATCACAAGGAACAGAATAAACTTTCTGTGGGGAGAGTTTATTCATTATCTAGAATACCCCCTCGTTTCAGGATCATTTAATATAAATCAAAAGGAGAATGCCAAACTATACAAATCCTCAGCACAATGCAGGTCAGCTTCTGTGTTCCGAATTTTAAATTATATGCCTGTCCTCTCTTCCTCCAGTTTTTATTTCCAGTCATATTTCTCCTTCTCCATGAAGGGAGTGGCTAATTCAAACTTATTGAAATTTCTCTTGATTTCTCTAGGCAGATCATCTACGACAGGCAGATTATATAACATTTCCAATATGTGCTGGCGTCTGAGAGAGGCAGGAGCTTTATATTGCTGAAAACTGGGTATCTCCCCACACTGCCACACCAGGACTACACCCTGCTTACATATTTATAGGGTACCAGAAACAGTAAGGCAGAATGAAGCAAATATTTTTTGTTATCCATGCATACTCCATGTTAACTACAGATAGAAAATTAACACAAAAAATAGACGTTGCTTTTGGGAACTAATTGGAGGAAAGTTTCTAGCAATAGCTAGAAACAGCTTCATGTCACAAATAACAATGTTGTAAAGAGTGCCAAACTCAAAGGCACATTGCTATTAATTTAGTTTTATCTTCTGTTATTGAAGTAACTTTGTGGCTCCAAGAATTACAAAGGCTGCATAGGTTTTGCAAATGTCCAATCTTAACGTAGACCAGTGAAAATAGGTTTCACAAACTCACAACAAAATTAAATTGTTCAGTATTTTAACAACTGATATTGCAAAGCTATCAGCAATGAAAATAAAAAATAATAATTATAATAACAGCAGCAGCAGCAACAGCTACCATTCAGCTTTACAATCCTTTTCCATCAAAGATCACCAAATTATCTATGAAAAATGAACAGAAATAATTGACATGCTGACATTTTGACAGACATAACAGAAAGCTTGGGAAATTAAAGCACTGCCTAGCAGAGCAGTTCTGACTTCATCACTACCAAGTATTCCACTGAATATGAACACATTTCCAAGTGAAATGTAGGCTATTTGCTATATTTCTACATAACTGAGGTCGATTCTTGAATAATAATAGGTCACAGATCATATTCACACAGTTGCTGCATTTTCTATTTGTGGAGGATTTCCAATCTCAAGTGAAATTGCTGAACAAACATTCAGTCCTTAGATCTGAGAGCACTTGATTACTTGCAAAATTGGACACCAGTTTTATCTTCAAGGCCTGCTTTTTGATAAGCAGAGGTTGTGGGTTTAAAAACAAAGAACACCTTGAAATTGGGCTGTATATCTTTCTCCCCATCTCTCTTTTCCACGTGAAATATGAACGACTACTCAGGGGACTGTTCAAGTAGAAATCAGAAAATCCAAGCTTACTGTTCTGAAAATACTTCCATTACACATGACATGCTCCAAGATTTGAACAGGTGACAAATACGACATCCAATAAAATAAATAACATATATCCAACTAACTGCAATTATTCTGCAAGTAATACAGAGCTTTGCAACACAAGATTTTGCATTGGTATACCCTAGATCTCTCCTATGTCTAGTGGGATAGTCCTTTGCTCTACATAGCAACAGTGATTCCTGAAGTGTCACTTCCAGCTCTTCTTACAGATAGCTACAATCCCTGGTAAAAGCAAGCTAACACAACATAATGGGCACAAGCATTACAAAGGCACTATATAGTTAACTTCTTCTTCTAAGAGGTGTCTGTTCTGAACCCACTCCACTAACTCTTCTGTGAGCACTAATCACAGTCCCCTGGATAGGCTATATATTAAAGGGATAAATCACAGAACAACAGAATGTTCACCTCCAGAAGGCAGGGGTCCCGCTCTGATGCTTATTAATGCTGCAGGGTATGCCTAAAGTGAATTACACTTTAGAACTGAAATCTATGTGAAAAATCAGATCCCATGATCTTCCTGAGAACAGGATTTGGCCTCCTGCATCTTCTGTTGACAAAGGGCAATGGAATCATCAGGGCATATTTATAAATACAAAATGCAAGCCACTGCTGTTTGTGCAAAGATCTGGAATGGGTTTGCAGGAACTGAATGCAGCAAAAAAGCTGAGTGTCATACTGTGCTAAAACAGAAATGCAAGTGTCAAAAAGGGCTGGGTGCACACACAGGGGCAGACTGGTCCAACAGACTCGGAAGATGCAAGGACGCAAGCCATTTCCTTCACTACTGCCTAGACAAAGCATAAGGCTCCAGAGCATCCAGCTGTGCTTTGACCTTCTCATCAGCTACCCAGGCTAACAAGATTGCTGGGTGAGCCTGACCTAAAACTCACTGATACCAGTACTCAAGACAGTAAGGCATAATATAAAATTTCTATAACGCACTACTCTAACATATAATCAGATCTCTAGGGATCTGGGAGCTTCTCCTATTCTGCTTTCCTTCACTTTACCCCATACTCTATTTTAAACTACTGCTGCTGGAAAGAAAAGAAAAAATATCAAGACCTGCTTGTGCATTTTGATCAGAGACCTAAAAAAATCTTACAGCTTCAAAAAGCTGTGAGAAGATTCATCAGAAGCTCGGCAAGGCTACATGTGCACATTTTGAAGGGGAAATTTTAAAGTTTTGTTTTAGCTCAATCAAATCTTCCAAACATATTATTTTCACTAATTTTTGCCTGAATGGTAAGTTTGAAGCAGATCCACACAGGGATAACAAGACATGAAGATATACAGTCCCCCAAATTCTGAAGTGTTCAGAGTATTTGGCACTTTACTAACTGGGGTTTGAGGACAATGGTTATGTCTCCACCACAACCAGTGCTGGGACTGGAAACTGTAGTGGACCTAACCAAGCTTTAGTGGGCAACAGAGCTCAGCCTAGGCTGGACCTGAAAGCCTCTTGTCTTCTCTGGTGGGTCTCACAGTCTAAACAGGTCTAAATACTGCCACTGCTGCTGGGAGGCCAGCTAGCTGCTTCAGAGCTAGGAAGGTTGACCTACTTCACTGCAGGCAGGTTATGTCTGCCCTGAGCAGGCACAGAATGCCACACCTTATTCTACCACTCAGAAAGATCTCCATGCACAGCAGTTTCAAACAAAGATGAACATTAGTGACTGTCTTTAACCCATTCTGTTAAATATTTGTCAGACACTTCTGAAGGTATGAGAACAGTTGCCAGGAAAATTCTTCCTGATCATCTCCAAGGCTGGATTTGCTGTGAGAAGGCAATATATATACACTAATCAGATGATAAAATATGGAGATTAAACTAGTCTTTACGTTATCCTGTCCATACCTCTAAAGAGAAAGTTTTTCTCCATTCTTTATCAAGTGTTGTGTTCAGTTTAATTAAAAGATTTTTCAAAGCCTCAGAAGTTTTACTTCTTTACAGAAAAAACCCAAAACTACCACACCACAACTAATCTCTCTAGGTATTTTTCCTGATATTTACTGAAAAGTCTTTTATTCAGCCATACCCCTCTTTACACAAAAGGCATTACATATCTCCCCAGTCCATGTGATGCTCAGTTACACTCTATCTCTTTCCTAATCTTCCTTCAAACTCATGCTTTAAAATCCCTACCATCCACATCAAATACAAAGGTAAAGTAAAATACACAAGCAATACCTGCTATATAGAAAGCAGTCTTTCTCTACTCACAAAAGGCATTAGAGATGCTTTCCTTTTTGCAGGAACTCATTGTGCTTTTCCTTACATAATGGAATTGCAATCCTGTGCCTGAACTGGACCACAAAATTTTTTTTTAAGAGGCTTTGCTTTTCAAGCTGCAGATCATATTCTAAAATGCCAACAGATTGCAGCACATTCGGACACTTAATAGTTTTCCCTTACACATGCAAAACCTCACCCAATACCTTCCATTCTATATCTAATTAGTAGATGTCCACACACGGCTTATGTAGACAATGCCCTATTTTACTACACATTGCAGCCTGCAGCTTTATTATCCACATCCAAAACATTCATATGGAAACTGTCTTGAGATCAAGGCACTGACAAAAAAAAAATCATGAATTAAGGGATCAACCACTTATGCTGCCATGAGAATCTGGTGTGACCTGGGCAAGCAGTCAGTGACATTTGGGCACTAAATGGCTCCTGTGGGTCTTAGGCTTGATTTTGGCCTCTCTTCACCTCAGTTCTGCAAGGTCTGTTCTCTCTCCACCTCAGTCTTGTAGGTTTTGGTCTATCTCAGTCCTGCAAGTGTGAAACAATACTTTTAATACAAATTAATACTTTTGGCATACTCCGTGAAAATAAGTGATTGAGCACTCAAGAGGCAACCTATGGCATGTAAAGTGTCTGTTTCCTAATCGGATAAGCAACTACTTAAGGCAAACATCTACCTCTTCTCCACAATTTTTGAAGACACAGTCATGCATATACATATGAGCTTTCTCTATACTAATTTTCTTTAAGTATTTAGTTTCTTTACCTTGACTTTTACAAAAAGAAGTTGGCCAAAAAAGTAGCAACCGTCATCTGTTCCGCCTCCCCGTTTTAGCTATGATAGAAACTTTTCCTTCCTTTGGAAATTCAGAAAGTAAGCATTCTAGAATTACATGCTGCATCAAGTAAAAATAAAAATATCACAACAGAGGAAGTATGCAACACACTTATTTCTTCATTTGAATGAACCACATTGGAGATACACAGTGGAAATTATTTTGCAGAAGATTTAAAGCTAAAGCTGAGCTTTTTTTGTTTAAAATACATTATTACTAGGTAAAAGAAGACAGTTATTTAAAACCTTCTTGATGTAAACTTCACAAACTACTGTTACATTTCCAGACATTGTATGTGGTCAGTATTTCTATTCCCTAGATACTTTAGCTCTTTTCAACTCTTGTGCATGCAATACAAATGAAATTCAAATCAGCAGCTCTCAATCAAATATTTTTTTTGAATGTGGCAGTCCAACACTAAAATTGGTATCTAAATGCAGCCTAGCAAAACATATAATACATATAATTGTTTTTAATGGATTCACTGGAAATAAGCTAAAACCACTGTGATCACTTCACTTAAATTATGATTAAGCAGGTAAGGATCCGGATAGATTGATAGAATGGAAGTAGAAGAGAACAATCACAGATTTAGGTAAGAATGTAGCATTAAGAAAAAAACTTTGTGTTCAGTATGTTTGTCAAAAGACTGTAACACATCTCTTCTGACAGTAGCGCATTTTCCTTTACTCCCAGCAAGCTCAGCCAAAATTTAGCTAATATTAAACATCAGGAAGTGTTAAAGACATTTTAATTAATGACTTATTTGTTCCTAATAATTTGGCTGAGAGTGAACAGAGCTCATTTTTAAAGGAGCCAAGATTATTGTGTGTAAGAATAAACAGAATTCCTCATTCAAGAAGAAATAGTAGGTCAACATAAATAACATCTGCACACTTATGCTAAATCATTTTGGTGACAGAAGGTACTGCCATGCAGTCTGATTAACATTACCAATGAAGCACAGCCAATTTTGATATGTTTGTATGACAGATTGCTGTTATTAGTCAACATTAGGATGTTTGATGTAGTTGCATAGGGCTCACAGTCCCCAAAATTCTTGTTTTGTATTCTCAGAAAAAATATCTCTGTAAAAAAATTAAATTGACATAAGAAATGGAGATGAGGATTTCATTTCACTCGCATACTGTAAAGTTCAAGCCACATCTCTTGTAACTCATCTTGAAAATCAAATTCTTGTGCCGTACTTTGAGCGTCTGCCATCATCACCGGGGTCTGCAATCAGCACTCAACCAACACCTATGCTTTGCATGATGCAACACTGAACTGAGCCCTTCCCCTGCTGAGCTGAAATAACTAAGAGCAAGATCTCCCTTTGCCTCAGGAATATATTCCATTTCCCCCAAGTTTCTCAGCTAACAAAGCAGAGTTTCTTTATGTACAGATCACTGCAAGGAGGGCACAGCAATTCTGGTCCCATTCTGTTATTGGTCTTATGCCAACACAGATATTAGGAGCAAGTTCTAGTCTGGGAGACAGGAAGTATCCATATTCTCTGAAAGACCTGCTCAGACTTGAGGGCCAAAGAGCTATATTTCAAGGAATTCAGCTGCTTCTTTCTGAAGACATGGAAGATTAGAAACAGTGTGTATAAACAAAGAACTTTGCAGTCAATAAGCACAAAATAGCTACATGCACTGGAAGGCATTGCTGTGCAGACTCTTCTAGGGCTAGCAAAGCAGGGGACATCACCAAGAAAGTCCAAAGGCAGTATCAGTCCTGAACACTACAGCTGGATTTGCTACGAAGATTTGCATCATTCCACATTCATCTTCCACTTCATTTTTCACGTGTCTCACCTGCTTTGAATAAATAATGAATTATTGCCTCAGATAATTATTTTTACATATTACATTCCTCTCAGTTAGAATCCTGCAAGTGTTCCCAATCACTGTACAGCCCATCTGACAGCTGACATGCAGACATGCTGCCTGCTTCTCTTACACAAATTCCTTTTCTTTAAAAGCCATGAACCTAATAGCTATTTAATACTGAATTCCCTATTGCCCTGGAAATCTCCAGTGACTCAGACAGAAGTAAATGATCTGAGTGGATATTCCTGCCACACCACTCAGCTCTTGCTTTTTCATTTTTTGTTCCAAATATTCAGTTATTTGATTCCCCATGTTTTAACTCACTAACCGCTCTCCTAGATTTCTAGCTCAGAAGAGGAAAAAACACAGTATAAACCACAAATTGTTAGGAAAGTAGCAACCTATGCAATTTTTCCCAAAGATGGCCTTTCCCTATTCACTAGCAGCTCATTTCTGTTCTTCATAATTTAGTTTCTCCGCCTAAACCTTTTGGTCAAGGGCTACTGTAGACAGGATCCAATGGCAGTACCTCAGCCCTCCAGCCAGGCTGTGGAAAAGGCCAGCCCCTTTTCATCAACTACATTTCCAAAGCAAAACAAAACATCACTGCAATGACATCTATTCTCTGCCCTGGCTTCCAGGTGAAAGGTGTCCTTCCAGCTTCCTTTCTGAGTTTCTCATGTTGGCGCCTCTTGGCCTGACAAGCAACTGGGCTAACCTGGGCTCCCAGTGCCAGTTCACTCTGTTCCTGACAGCAGGAGAGCCACCGGTGCATCCTCACAACTAGCTCTGAAACAAGACCATGCTTTTTAACACTTGGAAGATGCCTCCAGCCTCTGGCTTGACTTAAGAAGACACAACTGGATGGAGCAGACTGAGCCAGATGGTGACTAGTCTGGTACTGAACCCGTACATCCCAGTACAAGGAGGGGGAAAGGGAAGAACACATATAGACACATAAACTCTACCTAAGCCCTTAGGATCTCCTTTACTCACTTTGTCCAGTGACTCTGAAAGAACATCAATGTGTGAATTGAATCTCAAGAAGCACTCAATGAGGCAAACAAACGGTAACAATACAGGGAAGGCAGAGTGCTTGATCAGTCTTTGTACACTCCTTCACAAGTCTTGTGCTTAGAGCCAGAGCCTTCACCTGTATGAGTGAGGAAGAGGGGAGAAGCAGGGAACAAAACCTAAACATATGGGGCTTACAGGTACTGTGACACCACAAATGATTACAAAAGCATCATACATTTGACTCTTAAAGTGCAGGATGCACAGTGAAATCAATAAAGCAAAAGGGATGAGGGAAACAAATTATTCAGAAACACATGGACATGGATCAATGAGTTAATAAATTGGCCTTGGAATGTTGGGCAAAGGTTTTTTGCAAGGCATCTCTGATAAATTGAAATGCTAGCGAAAATCTGCACTATCCCATTTCCTTTAACTGTGCCTTATCCCTAAACTTACATCATCCCTTCCTCTGTTACTGATTTTTCTTGGGCCATCCTTTTTCTGTACAGAGATGCAAAATAGCACTGACAAGACTAAATCAAGCACTTGCTTTTAAATAAGCTATCAGTAACACTCAAGGGAGGCAGGGGCAAGGAGTATGCACGCTGTCTGACTGTAGTCCAACAGTAGCTTTTCTTGCTCAGTAGTAAGATGTACAGAGTACATCTCAGTACAGAGATGGGTTTTCTGGATGAAAGATTAGTCACAGCAGATTTTACTACTTCCATACTACAGAGCGATAAAGAGGACTATTGCAATAATTACATTATGCGATAATTACATATAGTAACCAATTGTCAAAGGCATGGCAATGTTCTGGAAGCACTTTGAATTCTAAACACTCTGTATTTCTCAGGCAGCTGTTAAGGGTTTTCATTTCTTGATAATTCCAAGCCTATAACTTATCAGCATATGGCAAGTGAAACCCAAGCGCACAAGCAGTGATCTCTCCACGACGGCTCTGCAGAGAATTGTTCCAGAGACCTTTGTGTCATTCTCAGGTTGGGAGCACCCTGAGTCATGCTGCAGAAGCATTCAGATCAATCAGAATAAAGACACCCCAGGACACCTCATAAGGGTGGCCTCAAAGTTGGAAAGGAAGCCTGTGCTGGCAGCAGAAGCAAGGAAGAAGAGGAGACAGGAGGAAAGACAAAGCATTATAGTGTCTTTCAGGGAATTTAGCCAGAAGCACTGCAACCTGCAATTCAACCAGAAACCAGATACATCACACAGACTTAGTTCTGGAACCAGCATGGCAAGGAAACTTTCTATTTGATTGGGTTGAAATAAAAAGGAACGAAAGGTAAAAATCAATGTCTATCATTGTCTTTCTTATCCTCCTTGCAACTCTTTAAGCAAGTCCTGTCTTAGTTAAGGGAAACCAATTCCCTCTCTTTGCACTGTTTCTACAGCGGAGAAAAGTTAACATCAATTATAAATAGCATTAAGATATCAGTCGCAACTACAGGTTTGTAACCCACTCCATAACCATGAACTGGACATTTTATGTGGAAGCTGCTTGATAAAGAAGGACGAAAAAGAGCAGATAAAAATCTGCATCTGTTTTCACCAAAGATGCATCTCCACTTAATTTTGAGTACAGTCCTCAGGATACTTATCCAGATTAATCAGATTAATGTATCTGTGGACTGTCCTGTATGATGGATTGTCTGAATTTCTTACCCAACATTTGCATGAAATGTTGTGTCTGGTTTGTCTGGAGGTCAAGCAGGAGATTTGATCTGAAATTTTGTTTGCACTTTTTGTAGTTCAAAGGCACAACTGTTCGAAGTTCCTCTGAAAAGAACACATTCACTGCAGTAGTTGCTCACCTGGATTGGTACCTATAGCTAAGTGAAAAGCAAACTTCAGCTCTGTAAGTATGAAGATTCTTATTTTCCTTGAAAAATATAGTGTTACGTCTTGCAATGCACATATCAGCAGTTAGGAAAATGCAGGACAAATTATTAAAAAGAAAAAAATAGCGTACAGTTTAAAATTTATCAATTTGTGAGTTTATTGAATATATAGAAAACTATGCCTAAGATCTGAATCCATGAGTCAGATATATGTTGATGTAAAAAATTAGGACATATTGCTTTTTCCCTATTATTTTTAGCTTTTGCTGTGTTCTTTAGAAATCACCAAGGGAATCATAAAATGGTTTGGGTTGGAAAGGACCTTAATAACCATCAAGTTCCAACCCCTCTATCTCTGCCACAGGCAGGAACACCTTCCATTACAGCAGGTTGTTCAAACTCCCATCCAACCTGGCCTTTAACACTTTCAGGGATGGGGCATCCACAGCTTCTTCGGACAACCTATTCCGGTGCTTCACCACCATCACATAAAAGAATTTCTTCCCAATATCCAATCTAAACCTGCCCTCTTTAAAGCCATTTCTCTTGTCCTATCAATACATGCCCTCGTGAAACTCTCCCTCTGGAGAGGAACTTTTTATTTTAGACTCTCAAGAGGCCTATCTGATTTGGAGGAAAAAATCCCGGAATGTTATTAGTGGCAACAATCAACTCAATATGCCAATACTGAGGATGGAATATTGGCATCAAGATTCAAATTAGGCTCATTCTTATACCATATTTTTAAACAAGACTTAGTCTATCAATTGTCAAATTTACCAATAAAGTCATTAAAATGAAATACAAACTCTTTCTGCAACATATGCTAATCACATCAGGTCACATTAAACTGGCTATTAAAAACATGCAGAAGAAAAACAAACCAATGCTTGTAAAATCCAGTTTTGCTCCTAGATTATTTATTACTGCAGATTAAACAGGTTTAAAAAGGAAGCAAACAAAACAATCACCTGTGCTGTTTATGTCTAATGATTAGAGTTACAACTTGAAAACCATATGCCTGGATTCTTTCTTCAGAGTCAAGCTGGTTTCATCAAGTTTACAGAAGCATATAAACTGATCATCCAAAAAGGAAAACAAAAAATTATCTTCTAAAAGAAAAGTTGGGTTTTTTTTTCTCAGTAGGTACTCAGCATGAACTCAACCCAGAAAACAATTTTGTTATTATTCTTAAATGACACATTTACCTTTCCAGAAAACTGTCTAAATATGCTTCTAGTCAGTTTATTAATCATATGCATCTTTTTACTCTTTTAGAAAATGGTGAGTGATGATTCTCAGTTTTTGGAGGTGTTGTTTGTTTGTTTGTTTGTTTGTTTTAATCAAGCTGCTTCAGATAGAAGTTGGAATCAAAACAAAATGCCACAACCACTATTTCCCATTTTTAAAAGCAGTTAAGAATTTTAGTTAAAATCTAGGACATGTAGGATTCTTCCGTCTCATCAAATTTAATCCAGTGCCATCACTGGAAGCATGTCATGATACACTTCTCACAAACTTTCTAGCAAGCATCCATTTAAAATCACTTCTGTCCTAACTACAATCTATGGATAATAGCACACATAATTTGCAGCCTGATTTTATTTGAATGTATCTAAAAGTAAGACTTTTTAATCTTCTCCCTTGTGTTTAGCTCTTTATATATTTATTTTACCTTTATTTCATTAGGCTAAACAACACAAGCTCTTCTAGCCTTTTCTCACAGAACAGGTTGTTGAGCCCCCTGCTCATTTTAGCAGGTATTTTTTGAGCCTGTTTCAGGCTCACATTCATGTGTTTTGGAGATGGGTTTTCAGAGATGAATGCGGTGTTCCAGGGATGGCATAAAACCTACAGTGGCCTTGAGAGAAATCCTGCTGCTGCCTGTGAAGCTTTCCTTCATCAGGGGATCACCTCTGCTCGTGCTGCTGTCATACCATGAAATGTATGTTCTGCAGGATCATTCAGACTGAATCTTCCACCACACGTGTGATTGTGAGCCTTAGCTCTGTGTGATATGCAGATATCGATTCTCCTGACCTAGCTTTTCTGTTCAAAGTTGGATGGTAACAGGAGGTTGAGCAGTTTTATTGTCCAGGGTATGGCTGTTATCACTTTCTCATAACTGTGATTTTCACTTCCATCTGCTGCTTTCTGTTAGCCAGTGTGCTTTCCCCCACTTTCCTCTCTTGTCCTCTTTCCCAAAGTTTTAGGTAGGTTTTGCTTTGCCCTGAAGTATTATCTTCAATGACCATGCTGCCCTCATGAGTCAGTTTACTTCACCTTTCTGCATTTTCTAGCTAACTAAAGTACCCATTGCTACATGTGGACCTGACAGAAGAGAGCTCTAATTCACCTGTATTTTTGCTCATCATCCCTCCTTCTCTTTCATGCTTCACATTTCTTAGTTTTTTTTTGGAGTTCACATGGTTATATTTGAAGTCTTCCTTGTGTTTTATCTTTTGCTTACAAACCAGTTCCAGGTAGAAGTGGTTAAGACAAAAGGGATAAAAATTTGTCTTCTCTTTGTTTAGTACAAAAGCTTGTCTACAGATGGCCTTCTGTTTTCAATTTTGCAAGGCATTTTCCTTTTGAAACAGTTATATAAGATTTATAAATAAACCCCCAACACTGAAGCACACTACAGACCTCACAGACTTATTGTTCATCTCCACAGTTCACAAGTCAACTTCTGATCATTCTAACCAGAAATCACTTTGGTCCCCAAATGTACCAGAAATGTTTTACTGTCTACCAGAACAATACTCAAAATACTGCATAATCACATTTCTTCAGAGACTGCATTCTGAAATATTACCTGCCATCCACCAATCAGGTATATCTGGGTTCTACCATTTAAATTGCATTTTTTCCCCTCATGCCCAAAAACATGAGTACAAATCAGCTGAACTTATTTTTAGTTCATCATACACATACAAAGTTATTTCACATTAACCTTTTTTCTTATTAATAATGTAATATTTCTATTTAATCCTTGCCTGCCACTCCACTGTATTGCCATTAAAGATGTAAAAATCTACCTGCATAGCAATAATCATTGGCTTAGTACTTCTATTGTGCTGCCAGGTTTCTTGTACAATAGTCAACAAAGCATTTTAGTTACTCTTTGCTCACTTCATCCAATTTTCTAGCTGGGTTACATATGTTGACCACCACTCCAATCCACATACTATTGCACTTCCCTCTGTTCCATGCTCTAGCCCTCAATTTGTGTCTTTACCCTTTACTAAATAAAGCAATTTTATATCCTACAGAGACATATATACACTACAGAGACACAAATATGCTTATCTAACCACATTTTGCATTTAAAAAATTACTGATTCACTAGTTGAACAGAGGAGCTAGAGATATAACCTTGAGCGCTTCTCATCACCAAGCTCTTCTGTACTTTATCATCATCCATAACTCATTTTTATTCATACACTGAAACAGAAAATAAACCATTTTACTTTTTTTTTCAAATCTAAGCATTGAACTGAAATTAAATGACTACAATAAAATAATAATAATAAAAAAGAAATCTTTGACTCTACAGTAACCTCCCATCAAAAGCTTCTTTACTCTAGATTCAAATGCTGAGCTAGTAAGGTGGCCAATTCTGTCTGTTCCCCTTAACTTTTAGCAGTTCATATTTTAAAAAGCTTTTTTATTTACTTTGTATGATTTTAAACCAAACTGAGAAAGTGCCACACTATTAATTTCAATCAGGTCTACTTTTCAAGAGAAATGTATGAATTTAGTGAAATATACAGCTTGTGGTTAATCTTTCAAATCAGGTTTGTTGTTTTAAATTTGTGATAGTGATACAAAAGGTAGTTGTTAAATATTTATTAACTGCTGAAAAGTAGGTAGATGGCACTGTATGTTTCTAAATCAGATACTCACACAAGTGTCTGACAAGCAGACTTCATCAACTGTCTTATCTGCCAACACAGCAACTGGAAGAGACCTCCTGTCTCATCACACTTGCTGCCTGCACTCCTAGTTAACTACATCCTAAATACCCTTCCACTGAATCATCAAAGACCAAAGCTGGGCTTCCTACACTCAGGCATATAATTTGGGGTTGAAATGTCTGGGATTTCATAGCCTCATCAATATAATATTCAAGGATGGGAGACATTTAGAAAGCATGTCTGTGTACGGCACCACTCATTATTACACAAATACATTCAATGAATGCATTTTTGAAGGTGCAATTTCAAAGTCCGGCATTCCTGTCATGTTTTAATTTAATTTTTTGTCCAACTATAATGCTCTTTATTCATACCTCAGACAAAACTCTCAGCAAGAGGGCTCAGGAGTCATTATTTTAAACTCGTGTATCACTGGAAGTAGTGAGGAAAAAAAAAAAGATAGGAGAGCGGGATGGCCTGTAGTGAAAAGAAGTAGCTGATCTATTAACAGATAACAGGATTGGAAGGCATTGGACCTTAAAGTACCTTTTGTGCAACTTCTTTAAAAGTGAATTTAACTGAAAGAGAGGCAGTGTAAACACCAGTTATATGATATGGGCACAGCTCATCTTTACAAATTTTCTCAGAATTTATCAAACCATATCAGATTTATGCTAACCCTTCAAAACATACTGAGTTTGCCACTAAAAGTACATCACATAAGTGATAAATAGTGCTCCCTAAGGGATCTTAAACTTTTCATACTATTTCATTCCCAAATCTAACCAGTCCACCACACTTTCCTCCTGCCACAGGGAGTTCTGAGTTATCCCAAAGCATCTATAAGCTGTCAACCCACACTTACATTTTTCACACTATATAGAACTAAGTTCAAGAAGAACTTGTCAAAAAATGTCAAATGCAATTATTCTCTCTTTCTCGTATCACTTTGATTCTCTACCTATGAATCTGCTCAAACTTCAGGTCTGCAAGGCATTCAGGCATAGCACTGACACATCAAAACATTACACAGGGCTATCCTGTATTCTGTACAGGAAGACACAACCACTGGAGAATCACTGACTTTCACTCAGCACAGCACTATTTCCCTGTACAAAATCCTGAAAGCCTCACCATTTGTCATAAATCTGTCTTAAATAATTTCTCCTAAATCAGCTGAAAATTTATCAAGTACCTCCTTTTATTAACTCTAGGAGATGAATTTAGAGATCTTCCCATGGCTTTTGGCCTTCTCTCTGCATATGGCTGGCTAGGGGAGGACCCATCCTGAAAATCCTGTCACAGTCAGAGTGACATTGACTGTGGATGGGAACAGCACTTCATACCATGATACTGCTGCATGGCATTACACTTTATTTGGAAACCTGATGCTAAGGAGTACAATCAACACGTCAACACAGACTGCAGTCAGTTGGAACAAACCAATTATTTTTGACGAAAGAGTGTTCAGAAAGACTTTCCAGTGAAGCAAGAAGGTTGTTTTGCATTTAAGGCACTAAAACTCTGAAGGTTCACAGCTAGAAGGGTGCTCTTCTACAGAAGGAGAGCAAAGCAAAGAAAAAGTGAGTCTGGCCACAATCAGCTATTTGCATTTCAGGGCATGTGAAAATCCATAGAAATGGTTAAATTGGAAGGGAAGGCTGTCTCTTTTGGCTGGAGTGCTTCTAACTGTTCCTGGATCGTGGGAATGACTCTTTGGCAGTTCAAGGCTGCAAACCACAGCCAGGGCAGTCCAATGAGGGTGGCACAAAGACTGAAGCATATAGAAACTCAGTAAGTAAAGGAAAGGCATGTGCTTGAATTCGTAACTGCTTGGAGAGAGGAGTTGGCTTGTCCAAACACTCAACAAATTAAAAAAATATTTGAAAACTTCTCCCCATCCCTGTCCAAGATCAAGTCAAACATTTTCAAGTTGGAATATGTGTGAATTGATTCCGCTGTCCTGCAACACCCTGCCCCTCTGACCACACCATGCATGCTCAAGGTCTGATGGGATCAGAGCTCTTTTGGAATCTCAGTGGAGCTCTTAAGAAGGGAAGAACACATAAAGGAGTGTCAGACCTCCTCAACCCTCTCTCTTGTTTTATATTATGAGTGGGAGAATATAACAGAAGTTGAGCTGTGGTATTCACAGTTTCCTCCTCCCATATGACCCACTTCTAGTCTGGGATGAGCTCAAGGTATCAAGAATATAACCTTACTGAGGAAAAGATTTTGTTGAATCTTTCTAGAGACCTTCCCCACATTCAGCTGTGAAAGCTGTTGGTGCCAGATCAGAAATGCACTTCTGCAGGTATCATTTGCTCCAAAGAACCTGCAAAAAATACAGGATACAGAACATGCTCTGAGGCTTGAGTGTGCTCCACTACTGTAACTGTTAATATTTTCACTAGGAAATGTATCCTAAGTCCCAAAGATTGTTAACTGGTTAACTGATTCTGGTAATGTTAACCAGCAACTTCTTGTGAGTTGACTGTTCCTTACTTGAAGGGTTATTATCAATTAACTGCAAAGTAAATGCCTACTGAACTAGTTGTTTCAATTGGGTTAACGATTGTTTGGACAAATTATACATTACAACAGGACCGGCTGCAGATTTTGGACAAAATAGTCTTAACACCTATACATTTACTGTAAATACATTCAACCTTTCATTGTAGTTTGTTAGATTTTTAGCTCCTTGTAGAATTTTTTATCCTTCACAAATTACTCTCCCATCAAAGCTTAGTCAAGAATGGAATAAATGTAATTAAAGTCCTATTTTAACTTCAAACAAAGAGATTAAAAAAAACAAAACAACTACCAAAACCACTCTGCACTCCTTCCTAATCAACTGAAAATCTTACATTTAGATTAAAAAAAAAATACGGTGTCCATGTGTGTGTGCTTATTTTATCCCAGTCACTTCTTCACATCCGGAAAAAAGTGACAGCAGATTTAATTTGCTGATGTGTCTGGGAAATGTTTCTATTTCTATCCAGTTCTCTTTCCTGCTCTGTGCTCCTACCTTTATTTTTCTCTCTTAAAATGCTTACCTTCTTCTAACTTTTTAAAGAATTTAAAGTTTCCATTCCTCATTTTCCTCTCCCCAGCATTTCATTTTTCTCTCTTAACTCATGTCATCACATAGGGGACTGTATCCATTTCTAATTATAACTCCAAATCTATTTCACTTATGGAAGTTTTTATCAAAGACCATCACAGCTTCTTCAACTGAAGGGAATCCAACAGCACACCGGAATGCAAACTATCTCAGTCCTAAAACTGGCCAGATTTCAGCTGATTTTCCTGCACATCAGCTTATCAAAGCTTCATCCAAGACCTGTTTGCTGGACTCTGCTGAGCACTCAAGGAAAACAGCAGAATTGAAACAGAAAAACAGCTTCAAATGAGTTTGCTGATGACAGGGAAAACAGCAAGTGTCCAAAAGTATATTACAGTCAGAAAAATAAAAGGAGAAAGTACCATGAAAGGTAAGTATGAGAAATACTCCAATTTGCAGAAATTTTCCTGCCCAGCTGTAATTAAAGCTGCCAGAACTGGAGTTCTTTCATTCCCCTCCACCCCTTGTAATGGTATTTCTCTGCCACTAATATCTTCTTTCAAAAATCACATCTTAATTACGTTTCTTCCTGGTATATCTGAATGTAACTTTCACCATTTTGCACTGAGTGCAGCTATAAAAACAGACCTTGTATTTTGCATGTTTTTGACCATCTCAAAATTCAGTTCAATATTCACAAAATAACTATTTGTGCTCCAGAAGCTGCACTTGAACTTTCTTGTTGGGCTCTACCTCTGTCTTGGTTTATAAATAACCTTACACCTCCACAGCTTGGTGAACTAAGACAGGCAAGTGAACATTTGGCAGCTTTAGCTCATTCTTTGTCTTACTGTAAAGCTACAAAGCATTTAACTTCTCTACTTGGACAACACACATAATTTTCTCTCTTTCCCATTTGGTGGCTGGTAGAGCACTCATCTATCTGTGTGAACACAAACAGAAGAAATCCAACTTTATTCCATCTGGACTGTCATCCTTGAGGTTTTGTAACTGTATTTCTGTATGTGAAATATAAGCACCAGAAGGGCAACTTTATGGAAAGTAAAGACATGCCATGCCTGGGTCATGTGTCCCAATTTATTGTGCTTTTTAAGTTCATAGTTGTGTCAAAAGTGAAGAAGCAAAGTCTATGGTGGCCTTGGTGAACCTGCCTCTGAAGTCTGGAGGTGAGGGAGAATGATCCTGAGTAGCCCACACACTCCTTTTAAAGCAAGGGAATCTACTCCCCAACATGCTCACTACAGGTCCCTCAAAGCATGTCAGAAGCATTCTTCCTCCTCCACCTCCACTACCTCCACCTTCTCCTCCTCCCCCTCCTCCTCCTCCTCCTCCTCCTCCTCCTCCTCCCTGTCCTTCTTCCCCTCCAGCCCACTTGCAAACCTTCCTACTTCAAAATGAGCAACAGATTGCATCTTTTCACTCTGCTTCTGAAATGAGAGCTGACTGCTCTTTGACAAGATGCACAATAGAATCATTTGCACAGGCTGACAAGCTGCTTCTTAAAATAGTTAAGAATTGTAACATCAGGATTTTAGGGATCTCTTTTCTTGGTTAATGATCATGTCTGAGTACCTGTTTCTGGCCAGACTTGTGCTTTTGCTGGCTTGTGAGCTGGCACACAACAGAATTAAGCTTATAAATCCCACACGACATTTGGGCTGAACTTGAGTTTCCAGCAACATTTGATGAGCCATGAGGTTGTGGGTTCTGCAGCTTTGCTGGAGTCTGTTCTAATTAGGAGTCCGTAGGCAAGGGCACTGAGCTCTGTGCTCTGGGAACAATTATCTCTTAAATTCTCTAAAAAAAAAAATGGATCTATAAATCCCATTAACATCTAAAATGACCTATAATCTGAGTCTTAAGCCTCTAGTACCATATCAAAGTTGTCTCTTTTGTGTGAAGAGGCTTAATGACAAAATAACTGTTCAATTTCCTTCTCCAGATTAAGCTGTCATTGTTTAAAATACTTTTTTTGTTCCTTGCACTGGAAATGAAGTTAATTCAATGCATTTCTATTTTTTAAACTTTTGTGTTATTTTCTCCATCACAATCTGACAGATCAGAGTAATGACTTCTTTCAGAGATTAACACCAGATTAAATTTTTTAAAACTCTTGAAAGTAACTCAAATGTCTAATGCAATATAGATTCTACCCTTTCCCTTCCTCGGGCCATAACCAATGGAAGGGAGAAATAAATCTTATACTGCAACATAATATTAAACAGAAATTGGATGCAAGACTAAAATACCACCACCATCATTTTTGTTATATGGTGCACTGTTTTCTTGCATATTCTACTGTCAAGGAGTTGAGCTTCAGCTAAAGCACTTGCAAGAAGAAAGAAAGCAACTCAAAACATGAAAACTGTCATTTCAAACATAAGCAAAAGAAAGACAAACCATCTCTAATAAAAGTTTGATCTCTTAATTTCTATATACTGTCTCCAAAAGCTAAGTTACAAGCTGCAAAATACTGCAAAGGAAAACAGAGCAGTACTTTTTTCGAAAGTAAAATGAAAATTTGGCCAAATTCAATTCTCAAACCTCCTGGGTAAATTAGGGACTGACTCAGGCTCTAATAAACATACATAGTAGCTCTCAATGACCTCAAAACTCTCAGAATCTTAATGATATTACATTGATCTTACAACAGAAGTAGGACTTAGCTGTTTTTTCAGGTTCAAAAGGAGTGATGTGCAAGTCAGATAGAAAGAACACACATTACTTAGAAAGATGCAGGCCTGCACCACTGAATTTGTTTTGACTTCCCTATCTCCTCCTCCCAAATCTCATTTGCATTTAAATAGATACAGATTTTTGTAAGCTGCTATCTTAGTGAAAGTGTAAAGAATGATCTAGAACTGGACAGAGATTTTTTGGGGATTGTTTTTAAAAGGCACATAAAGAACAGCACAGTGAAAGCTCAGAGCCCTGAAATCCTTTGCTTTGAGAAAGGTTCTTTTCAACAGGACTTTCCATACATTTTATCTACATTAACTCAGCAGGACGTAAAACATCTGTACAGGCTGTACATAATTTTAGGCTGTAAATTTGATGGCATATGCCATATTTCAGTGGCTTAGTTGTGCACATAGCCCTACATACCTATGGGAATGCCAGTCACTAGGCACAATCATTCCAATACAAGCAGAATGGCACCAAAAAGGTGGTTGATGTATATTTATCCACTCTTTATCACAACACAAGAATTCAGGAGACTCAAATGTAACCATCAAAAAGTAAAGCTCAAAGCCAAAAAACCACCCAAAAGACAGATTTTTCTTAATTGTAAACAAACTACGGAATACATTGCCAAGGTTGGGTTTTTTATTTTTGTTTATTTGTTTGTTTGTGTTTTTTAATTTTGTTTTTTAGTGGATACTTGCATTCTCATCAATGTAGTATGAAGAAAAGAGAGTAGACTAATTTTGGGGAAAATCAAATCAATCTGTGAAGCTATTAAACACAAAGATACCACCTTTGATGTAGGAAATCTTTAAGCAACACATCAAAGGGTGATGAAAAATTGTATCAAAGAAGTGCCACTGTACATACTTTTGCTTTCAACAGTATTCTGTTCTGGCCCAGCTGAATGAACCTTTGATCTGACCTAGTGTGACTGTCTGTCATGTTCACCTGTACAAAAGTGCCACCAAGCACAGAATCTCTTACAAATTTATGACATATCTGGAACATTGAGATATTGTTAGTTTCATTTAGCATGAATAAGAAACCCACATAACCAGATTCACGTAGACAAGTCACTTGGAAACACAATCTTGACAAGACCTCTGACATACGCTTCAAAGATGGGACCATTTGTGAAAACTCCTGTTGAATAATTACATGACTAAGGCATACAGAAAGCTTCCAGTCTAAAATTGTATGTACACATACAGTTTGAACTATTAATAGCAGGATCATACCAGATTTATAAATAGTTTTGGCTTGATGAACCTCTATTTATATTAAAACACTAAGGCTCTTTCAATAAATGTATATCAGTAGAAAAAAACCCTCTACAACTTGGATCTAAATCCAGGTGGCACTAGGCACCCTCAACAGATCAGAAGCAGAGCTGAGGTAGTCGTAGCATGTTTTATACTTGCCAAAGATGTCGTCAGCAGAATGTATTAACCAAGGGATTGCTTGGAAGCTTAATTAGTGAATGTCAGTGAGAAGTAGCCAATCCAACAGCAAGACTGAATTGTTTCAGATCCACTTGCTCAATTTTTAGAGTTCCTTCTCAAATCTTAAAACATGTCACAAAGGAATCATGCCCTAAAATGAACCATGTTTTTCTTGGAAAACTGTTCAGTCTAACAAGAATGCTGTAAATGAGTCAAGCATTTAATATCTGAAGTCTCATCCTATATTAGTACTAGAAAAAAAATGTAGCATTCAGGGATAAAAGATAAATTAAAATAGTCACATAAAAACTTAATGGCTTTCTTTGCTTTAAATTATAGTAATATAACTGAGGCCAATCAATTAACATTGTGATTTCATAAAATTATTAAGAAGTTTGGCCTTGGAAAGCAAGCAGTGAACATGGCCTAAAACATGCAGTTAATCCAGAAAGCGTAGAAGTTAGAGAGACATAACAGCACTACACCAGTGTTACCATTTTGTAAATCTAATTATTCGTGCATCATCATAGAACACAAATACAATACTCACACCCTACCTATAAAACCTTTTTACAGCCCTGATAACCATTAGCCCTGGAAATGAAAATAGATAAGAGAAAGTACTACAGCTGCAGAACTACCTACAAAAATAAGCAGCTCTATGGGACCTAGAAAGAAAAAAGAACAGGAAAAGTAGTGGATTTGTAAATAAGTTCACAGCATTTAATTACAGATCTGAGGTAGAGCCTACTAAGTCTACAGCAGCCTTTCAAGGCACATGGAGTTTGCTTGGCGGGAAAGGCAAAATGGATTTTTAATAAATAGCACAGCCTGGATTTCAAAGGGCACTGGATTTGACCTTCTGCTTCTAGGCGTAAGTGCAGATTTGCTGTAATCTTAGATAATGTCTTTGAACTTAAGACTTCAGAAACAGAACATTGTTTATGGCATAACAATACAAATGGCTGCTTTAACTTCAAAGCAATGTTTAAAAGGTTTCAATAATAGAAACATTCAGCCAAAGCAAGAAAAGGATGAAACTGCAATGACAGAAATATCACCACAAATCCTCCCTGCTTTGTGCAGTTTAATTTCTAATGCACTACACAGAGAAAGAATGCCAGTGCATCTATTATGGGATCACATGAACATGCATATTTATCATGAAAGTACAAAGCCTCTTCTCAATTTCTATTTTAACAATGACAGAAAATAAAGAATACCAAATTGCTATTCTTTATCCTTCATTTATAGTGCAATATGATTTTAAAAAGAAATTTTAAACATGACATTTCATTTTAAGTTGTGGTGCAGTTTTATTGAGTTTTAACATTATTTAACTCTAAGACATGGGAGAAATAATCTCTAATATTTTAATAAATTTTAATAGAAGACTACAAGTATATCCTTGACAAGCCAATGAGGCAGAACCAGGCCCACAGAAAATATAAAGTAAAGCTGAATACCCTCTGACACCTTTACTTATTCTCTCCCAAAAGGAATGCCTAACTCCTCTCTTACATATCCCACTCAGAAGCCTGTTACACAATTACTTCCCAAAACAGAACTTTTGCTTTTAGATCTCCTCACTGTGGCATACTACACCTAAAAGAGATAAAATAAATTTCTTTGCCTTATGCATACGAACCTTATTTAAATAAGGTTCCTCAACACAATAGGGATTGTCCTAAAAGAAAATGGAAACACTTGTGTTGTAATCCCAGCTCAAACAAAAGCACCAGAGCAACTGACTTAACTATATCCCATTTAGTAAAACCCCTTGGCTTCGGGAATCCGTACGTCATGTCTTCCTGTAGTGACAAAAATCTTCTTGATTTCATCACTTAAATGAGATAGAAAACCTTCTGAGTCCAGGAGCAATGTCCTGGCATGAATCTGGTGTGATGAAGAGTCAGGCTGTTACTGTGTCGTGATGATGATACAACTGCTATAGACAATGCTGCCCACAACTATTAGTTGCATGCACAGAGTTTAACACACCTCACTACTTACTTTGATACAAACATTTGCATATGATTATGTTTTATAGCTCAATAATTAACATCCATAAGCTTTACTATGAAAAAGTAACTGGTCTTAAGCAGTGGCATGGTATCTTCAGATAGGTAAAAAAACCTCACAATGCATTAATTTCTGCCAATATAGGTAGCTTTTATAAAATGATAAAAACAATTGATAAAAGAGAATACTTGAAACAATACAGTAATATTATCTAATGGTAGTGGCTTACCTTGTCTCTAGTGTAATCTGCACGAGTAAGGAAGGATGGTATGGGAAGCAATCCTAATTGGCAACATGATGCTTTCCTAAAGCATTTCCTTTCCAATGGTGCTACACTGATCTACTCACCTGAAGTTCTCCCACACCCCGTTTTAAGCAGCCCTAATATATTTTGGGTCATGAACACATACAGCATTTCCAAAAGACAGTGACTTTGGAAATTGTCTGGACTACAGCAGGTGTTTTAATGACCAAGATGCTTTACAAGGGAAGAAATATACACCTCTCTCCAATTTCTGTGTTTTATTACATTTTTTACTCAAGTTCTCCTTAGACACTCACCATATTCACCATTCTAATTTTCTGATTATGGCAAGTTAATTTAAAAATGCAAAAATTTTTTTTCCCTACCATGTACACCCAAACTTAAAATTCTGAAGTCTACCTGCATTTTCCTCAGTCTTGTATGAAGACCCCAGGCAAGGATTCTGTAGGCTAGATGATGCTATTCATTGCACCTTTAAAGTCCTGATGAATTATTTCTTCCTTTACAGCCTATCAGCTCAGTCCTTGCACAGATGTATTAACTCTGTATGAACACTGTGTTCATAGGGAAGATGTAAACTGTGCATCACCAGTAAGATGCAGCTAAGCTGACAAAAAGGATGCTATGGCCAGAAAAGTAATCCTTGTCAAAAAGGATTACACCTACTGTATTCCACCTCCTACCTCTTCCATCTCCCCTCTCTCTGCTGAATGATCCTTAACTTGCATTTTTTGGTAGGATTTACCTACCTACCTACCAGCATGCTGTTCATATAAGCATTAATTGCAGAATCATAGAGTGGTTCAGGTTGGAAGAGACACTAAAGAACATCAAGTTCTTTAGTGGGCAGGGACACCTTTCACCAGGCCAAGTTGCTCAGAGCCCCATTCATCCTGGCCTTGAACACTGCCAGGGGTGGGGCAACCATAGCAGCTCTGGGCAGCCTGTTCCAGTGTCTTACCACCCTCACAGTAAAGAAATTCTTCCTAATATCTAATATAAACCTACTACCAATTTGAAGCAATTCCCATTAGTCCTGTCACTATATAATCTTGTAAAAAGTCTCCATCTTTCTTTTAAGCTCCCTTCAGGTACTGAAAGTTTGCAATTAGGTCACTCCAAAGCCTTCTATTTTCCAGGCTGAACAATTCCAATTCTGTCAGCTTTTCTCAATCTCCTGATCCCTTCACCCCACTAATCATCTTGGTGTTCTCCTCCAGACTCCAACAGGTCCACATTCACTCTGTGCTAGGGACCCCAGAGCTGGATGCAGCACTGCAGGTGGGGTCTCACCAGAGAGGAGCAGAGGGACAGAATTCCCTCCCTTGCCCTGCTGCCCACACTGCTTTGGATGCAGCTCAGAACACGTTTGTCTCTCTGGGCTGTGAGTACCCATGGCTGGGTCATGTCCAGCCTCCCATCCACCAGCACCCCCAGGTCCTTCTCCCCAAGGCTGCCCATGTCCATGCCAAACAGAATAGTGCATTTGCAGTTTCCCCTTTTACAGACTCACAGAATCACAGAAGAAGCTGAGTTTGAAGGAACCCACAAGGATTAGTGAGTCCATCTCCCAGCCCTGCACAGCATCATCCCCAAGAGTCACACCAAGTGCCCACGAGTGCCCAAGAAGTGCTCAACTTCTTGAATTCATTTATTCACAGATGATGAATTTTCATTCTGTAGTGAATAGTATTAATCCAAAGCTTTTTATTTTATTTTCACTTCCCAGGCTGTAATATAAAGATGCCTGAGCATTTTTCTTGAGAGCTTCTCCTAGAGATGAACAGCCATTACACATTTCTCCATTCTAAAAATGGGGTAGAATATAGAAATAAAACCCCACAGTGCCCAAAGAGAGAAAAACTCTGCTCAACACATTCCTCCAGCCCTCCCCTCAAATTTGAAACCTTTTTTTCTAACTATTTGATCCCAAGTCCATCAAGGAAGATTTTAGGCAAATTTCATTCTTGTACATGAACTAACAGCAGACTAAGTCAGAAGGATCGAACACTTACTCCTCTTGCAATTGCAGCCTGCTGCAAAGGTAAACTGGCCTGTCAAGGCAAACTCTGAATTTGCAAAAGCCTGCTGTTCAAAATGCCAGGGTAAAGAACTGTGCTCATCACAAGAGCCTAAACAAGTAGGCAGGTGAAGTGTTAAATACCAAAGAGTCAGGTAAATGCAGAACTTTGAGCCCTAAGACCTGAGAAAATTGAATTTACATTTATGCTGCTCACTGGAAATAAATTAACACAAGCAGGAATTTATCCAATAACTCATTAAGGAGGGCACTCCACCAGTGTAGCAGAAGTAGTTGACTGTAATTCAGTGCTTCAGTGGGTGAGGAAAGAGACAGATATCTTCATCTGCAGCTTTCCTCTGAAAAGATAAAGTCATATCCTACAAATAGCACACCAAGAAACTCTCTCTACAAAGTATGTGGGTACCCACCAGGTGGGAATCATCCTAAGTTAATCTTTATTTCTCTGTATCTCACCATGCAAAAGAAGTCACAGATTTTTCACTAAGTTTTATCCTATTTTCTAGATGCTGTAATCTCTACCAACATATGATCTATTTCATTACCTGATACTATGAAAACTCATCCTGTGTAGGATTAGGGCAGTACTGCACCTCCTGTGTTTGTTTTAAGCATTGGTACAGTGCCACAAAGCACAACTTCTGAGCTTCTCAGGTGTTTACAACAGGAGGAACCTCAAAGGAAGCAATGGAGCCAGAATCACTTCATGACCAAGGGGAGCTCTAATGGCTTGGATCTTACAATGCTCTATCACACAAAAAGTGATTTAATTTACCTTGACCTTGTAGTACTCCTTGACTTCAGGCTGAATGGAATCAAAATCACCACTGATGTAATCAGGCAAGAAGCTGAAAGGAAAGCAATGAGCAGTGAAATGAAAAATTAATCCATCTTACTATATTTAATATCTGTTTTCTCAAGAGTAGTAAGGGGTACAAGCATTAATCTTCTAAAAGCGATATGAGTTCCTTAAAAGCATGTTAAAACAAGTTGATGTGAGGTGATACAAAATAAAGTAACAAACAAAATGCAAACCTGGCAAATCTATTGTCCCTTCGCTGAGGGAGCTGCACATTGTTTGGATGCTTATGTATCTCTCCACACCAGTAAGACTTGCATTTGCCTGGTTCTAGAAAGACAACTTTCAAATATCTTTCAAATGTATCATTCAGTCAGCAAAGTGTTTGAAATAGCATATCTGAGTGCTGTACATCAAACCTTAGAGGATATCATTTGTCAGAAGATGATGATGATGATGTTTCTTGGACAGCTGGTATGCCATAAATGTTTCAAGGATTTGTATTTTAGTTGTTAGTGATGTCATCTAATTTCTACTCTTCCTGATTATTAAAAATACTCACAAAATATGGAAGTCAAATGCTTAGTGAGTTTTAACTCACATGAACTTAATTTCAACTCCTAACCATCATTCATACACTAATATTGCTGCAAAGCACATGGAAAAAACTTTGTGATGTTTATCTTATCTTGCCACATGTAGCTTTTTAATTGCAGAATTGTATAAATTCATATCAAATTCATAATGAAGCACCCACTGTGTTATAGCAAGAACAGTGTGAGAATACTTTTGAAAAAACCCACAATGCCCCCCGAAACACTCATCACATCTTGCACAACTTCTTGAGTTTTAAGAAGCAGCCGAAAAGTGAGGAAGTGTTTCCACTGTTTCAATAGATAAGGCTGCACAGAGTTTTGAAAGTAAAGCTGTGATTTTAGTTACCATACTTTGCCAGAGGGCTACCATACTTTAGGGGGATGAGAGCTCATCAGCAAATTAGTTTCCAGCTTAAACTGTGTTAACAAGGAATTAAGCCGAGTATATTGGGACGTATTTTTTCTGCCACATGATTTTAGAATAAAGCTGCTGGGTCTAGAAACTCCTCATATCAGTAAAACTTATAAAAATCTCATGTTCTGTGTCTGTGCAAGGATTTCAAAGGAGACGCGTGGTCACTGGCCACTGGCCACCAGTTTTCTTTGAAAACTGAACGCTGCTTCAGTAGAAGCTGGTTCTATTGCTGTGAGCTAAGTCATGTGCATTTCAAATTCCCTGCTCTCCACTATTATTAAGGTTGTTATAAAAGGATATGTTCTAAAAATAGTCCCTCCAGAAGTGAGTGTCCCACACTCCCTGCAGTGAGAAGGGCAGTCCCTGCTGCACTGGGTTTGACTGAGGACACAGGAATCAAGTAGGAGAAATGCAAATGCTTAGTTGCTCTCAAATGTTTCATATGCCTCCATCAGTATGGTTCAAAACTAAACAGAAAATTAGGTTTGCTCCTTCATTGTGAAGACTGACCTTTCCAATGTCCAAAAAATACCACACTTTCAAAAGTTAAAATTTAAATAGATGGTTTTTACCTTTCCATGAGTTTCCTAATAAAATATTTACTGAATACAACTAGCTTAAAACTCTGCAGGTATTCTCTTTCAATTTGTTATTTTATAATTACTTTTAATAGCTTTGTTTCAATCAGGAAGAAATAAACACACTCTAGGCATTCAGGTGGCCCTGAATGCAAGCCCTGGAGGTGTTCCAACAGGTTGGGCAGGAAGAACAGCAGTCAGTTGTCATGAAAAGCCAGCTTGGTATGACATAGACATCCACTGTGATGAAAAAGCTGTTTATCTTACTGAAATGCTGTATATAAATCCAAAAGTGTCTTTTTTTTTCTTTTGTTTTTCTCTACAGCAGCTACAAATTGCAGTGCTCTTAAATAATCAATTATTTCTCCTGAATGTTTCAAGAGACATAAATGGGAGAAGAATTAGCCAAAAGACATGTGTCTTCCAAGAATCAAGTGCTCCTTACAGCTTTTGTTCTCATCCAAAGTAAAACAATTTCCAATCAAAAACCTAGTCTTGAATTTCTCCAAGCAGAAGGAGCAGGCATTTCAGCTGCACCTCCCATGGGCTCTGCTGGGGTTCCTGGCTGTGCTTCCTGAACACATTTCCTGTGCCAGGAAGCTGTGTGTCCATTTTCAACATATCCTCTCTAAATCATTCAACCACAAAACCAGTAGTGACTAAAGGGAATAAGGAACTGTGGCTGGGAACTTCAAAATTTTGAGATGTCTGGGCCTCCAATTAATGATCATGAAGAGAAGAAATCCTTTTTCTTTTCTCCTTCCCTTTTAGAAACACCACAAACAAGGGAAGTTCAGAAAGTCATGCCTGAGGAGTTTAAAAAGAATCAGTAAATCTCAATTCCACTGTTTGCCTCACAGACATGAAAAAATATGCCTGCTTTATCTTCAGAGGGTGGATGGCTGCTGTTTGCAGCTCATTGACTATGCAAACCAACAAAAGTAAGGCAACATTCAGTACAGAGTCAAAGGCCGCATTTGACACAGTCCTTTTTGAGTTCTGTGGAACAAATTGCCTGATCCAGATGAGCAGATCTGAGTCAAGGTTCTTTCCAATTAACACAAGTGAACAAAATTCGTTGTGAGAAGAATTCTCCTTGACTGACTAACCTCAGAGATAAGCACTGATAGAGAAACAGGAGAAATAGTTGAGAGAGAGGTATATGGAAAAACAAAACTAAACAGAACTTCATACTAAAGTAATGCAAGAATATTTTGTAATAATTGGGTTTCACTTCTTTGCTTTCATATAGTTTCACTGCTTTGCTTTTATATAGTTGTATGTGTATATTTATAAAGTTTTGTACAGTTTTGTATTTACTCCTGAGTACAGACTCCAGTGGAGGAGAACAGGCTTGGGAGAATCACACATGAAGCTTACTTCTATTTGAGTGGAAGAAATTATGTCAGGAGAAAAGTAACAAGAAAGGCCTCTCCATGAAAGTTGAAAAAGCTGCCCTTTTTAAAAGTACAGATTAAAACCAGGTATTATATTAGTCTAACCCATGTTTTCCTGCCCTCTGAACTCAAATTCATGAATAATTCTTATTCTGATGCATAACTGTATGGAAGATTACATATTTCAGTGACATATCTGACACACATCCTTTAGTGAAGGAGTTTAACTTTTTGCCCAGGATGGCAAAACATGTCTTTAATTCCTAGTGCATTCTAAAATTTTAACTTAACAGTCCAGATGATGCAGTCTACTGCATTTCAGAACCACAGATTATCAGTCTCATTAATAGCTAATAGCTATTAATTATCACTATGCATATAAGGTCATGACCAGCTCAGCTGGCTCGATTCTCTGCTGCTTTCTATTGGCATTTATCAGGAGTGAGCCAAATCCTTAATCCTAATGGAACCGAAAGTATAAAATTCATGTGAGATCAGCCTAGTCTACCAAGTCTTTTCTAGAGCTGTCAAGGAGCATAACACCAGGCACTGGCCAACAAAATATCTTCAGAGGTTTGGGCCAACTGGAGTTTTTCTTACTCTTTTCAATCTCTTTTTTTTTTTTTTTTTTTTTTTTTTTTTTTTTTTTTTTTTTTTTTTTT
>VWYO01010291.1:60056-76541 GCA_013400275.1 Rhadina sibilatrix
TTTTGTTTGGATTTAGGTTGTTGCTTTTTGCTGCTCTTTGGATTTGCCTTTTTTTTCCTCATCAGGGTATTTTAGAATCATACTGCACCCATCTAAAAGGAGCATGGAGTCAGGAGGGCTAGGGTTACTTTCACATAAGGGCCCAAAGACACTTCCATACCAGACTGCTTATCTTTTATCTATGTAACTTAAAAAAACCCCAAAAATCCCACAGTTTCCATATGAAACCTTTAAAGGTTTAGCTAGAAAAACAACTCTATTTCTCAACTGTTTGGAGATGGATCCCAGCTAGATGATTTATACAAATTGTATAAAGGCTGAATGTTGACTGAACAATTTTATGAACTCCCAGGATGCTGGGCTGGAAAGAAGCCGGGGTGGGGGGAAAGGAGATTCCAGCAGGTTTAACATAGTTTCCAAATATCCCAATCAATTTTTAGTCATCAGTACTATAGAGCAGCAATTGATACTTATCATAGACAGATTACAAAATAAATAGAAGCTATTTAAACTCTGAGGTTCTTATGTTAATAAGCACAACTGTGCCTTTTGCCTTGAAGTAATACATCTAATAGACACAGCAATATTGTTTTAAAATATTCAACACTAATGAACAGTGTGTTAAATTTAAAACATCAGGATTTTTCTTTATTCACACACTTTAAGAATTCAGTGTGAAGTGCTAAATATGCATTTTCACACAGTTATGAAAAAAAAAACAACAACTCAAACCCACAAAAACCCACACAAAATCATCCCACTGTAGCAGTTTCTACTAAAAAACCCATGCTGCCTTCTTAAATAAATGCTTGGGCATAACTGCTCAGCTCTATCATTAATTCAAAGTTACAGTTTCCTAGTACTATTGACTTTTCTTGTAGTGCAGCTCCTTTAGCACATAATTGTATGCAATTAACCTTTTTTAAACAAATGTTAACATCAGAGACATGAAGATTTAAAGGCAGTATCTGCATACCCTTTGATTCCTTCAGCTACAGCACAGAAAATAATCCCATGCAGACAAACTGTGTGTCCCCCAGCTGTAACATCTGAGGGCACAGAGTGGGTTCCCTATGTTTTTTCTTCACTACTAAAAATAAATTTCAAAATGGGTGTCTATTACCCTGGACTAATAGGCACACACAAGCCACATCCCTGTGGGAAAAAATCAGTAATGAGAAAATGCTGAACATGAAGCAAAGTCAGCTCTGACTTTTCTAAGTATCTAGTACTTGGGAATACAGAAGATAAAACTCTCTAGCACTACTTCAAGATAAGCATTAAAATCACAGTTTAGCAAAAAAACCCCAGCAAACTAGAACTCATGCTCTCAACTCCATGTTTGCTAACTGTTAAGGTGCACTTTCAGTTTGCCCTCCTGACACCCTGAAAGGAAGAGTAAGTGAGGGCTGTTCTCATCAGAAAGTGTTAAGTCTGCTTAAAGATGTCAAAAGTATGCTGTTATCTGCCGTGAAGATCAAAGTGCCTTTTTAACTCTCAGAGACATGTACAGCACAAGCAAGTGCCTTTTATATATTGTCTCAGAGCAGCATATTCAGATGCTCCAAGTAGCTGCACAGAGGTGAGTTCCTGGGTAAAGGAGAAATGTCAGATAGTGAGATATATTCCGAGTTAATGTCTATTCAATCTGCAAATACCTGCATGCATTGCCTGCAAGGTTACCACAAGAAAGGGTCACACCTGCAGCTCAGAAGCCCAACATTAAAATACCAATACAGTTAATGAATTCAAACTGACCATAGAAAAGAATTTTGGTTTGATCAATCTTGAACAGATGCCACAAATGATTCCATAATTTATTATTATCATGAGGCTTTAAAAAACAGCTAAACCCCAGTCCTTAGCTTGTCCACCCTCAACTGCCCAACCAAGACTCTCTTGAAGACAGTAAGCTAACTTTTTCTGGCTACATGGTACCCATCACTGCTGTTTCGACCCCCAAAGCCTCCCTTATCACTATACAATGTCTGTATAGGGTGGCACTGACACCCTATACACTGATGTGCTAGTTCTGTATGGATTTGGAGAGAAAAAAACACATTGANCCAGCACTGTAAACACCAATTTAACAAAGAAAGCAAGTATATGCATACATCAAGCTATACACAGACAACTTAAATTCTTTGCACAGACTGTTAGCACATCTGCATATTACAGTCAGATAGTTATGTGGTTAAAAGTACTTGGAATATTAGGCAACCTTGAAAAACTGCCTCTTTTTTCCTTACTTTTAAAGAGCTTAGTGTTAAAGAGCATGTAAGTATTATTTCATTTGCAAACCTTAGGATTTAAAGAAAAAGATAAAAGTGTGTGAAGATATGAAGGCAATAATGCATTCATTTATGCTTGTCTGGTATGCAGTGTCACCTTGCAAATAATAAAAAGTATCTAAAATAAATTGAAGAACATACTACCTTCAGCTTGAACAGCTATGCAAAGCACACATCAGGGGGACATCTTCCACAGGGGAGAGCCAACTTTCTCCCATTATCATTACAAATCTGAAGAAGCTTACACCCTGCCTCCACACCTTGTTTCTCAGTGACAAAGATGAGAGTTAATGATAGCTACAACTGTTGCGTTTTTCTTCTTAATAGTCAATATTTGAAGCTTTTCTCCAGATGCAATTCATACAGTATGAAATTAAGTCGTGCTCTGAGATTTAAGAACTACTCACTTGTCTGCCAGGGTGCTGAACATCCTCCTGTGTTCAGGTAAGTATATGCACTTAATGAAAAACTCAGTATGCTCAGAACAAGCAGCTCCCAGGGATTGCTGCTAAGTACCTGTAGTTTTGTTTTAAATACTCATAGACTGAAGTATTTCTCAAAATAAAGGACAGCTGATGGCAATATATGATCTTTGAATAAATTAAAGCTGAAGCTATTCAGCACAACTCAGCACTGCACAGGCTCAACCACCATGCCTTGCTGTTGGATCCTTGGCAAAAGGAATTTAGAAGAAGGGAGTTGAGCTGTGAGTTTTCATCCTGGCATAGGGCAGCATGGCTCACGGCAGCACATGCTTTTGAATGCTAGCAAAGCATAAACACTTGTCTAGAAGAGCCAGACTTCAGTCTTCTAGGACTCAAAGCCAGAGGAAAGATAAGCACTGCAGCCTCTGACAGGTGAGGGTATCTGACTCACTGAGAAGACAGAGGCTGACAAGACCCCCAAAACCAGTTTTCCCTCTTCATGTCGAAGCAACAGATGGCAGAATTTGACCAAAAAATTGAGAAAAAACAGCCATTGCATCAATGTAAAATATTTATTAACATTTCATACTTCACGTGAAGAATCAAAAGGATGGGGTCTAAAATGTGGTAAACTTAGAGCAGTCACAAACTACACAAACAGATTTAGAAACCAGTCTCAAAAAGATGGCAATAGAAGCCACAGCAGGCTCAGGGCTTCATGGAGTACCACCCGAGTTAGATGTTGCTGCTACAAGGCAACACACTTTTCCAAGGTGTTAAGATAATTCTTCTTCATTCCCAGAAATTCTAGGAACACACATATTATAATTTTCCACCTAATCAGACAGTTACTAACAATGTCTACAGTGTGGCTTGAAAACTGAACTATATAATTCCAAAAGTCAGTTTCAATGACTAGTATTTAAACTCTAGGTGTCCTTTCTGTGAACTTTCACACCACTAAGAACACTTAAAAGTCAAGCACAATCAAATAGTAAGACGTTACACGTGAAAGATGTTCACTGGGATTTCCTTGCTTCCATTTCTTTCCTTACTCTCACCAGAGTACCTTAAGTACCTGCCCCGAATTTAGCATCTGTTTACATACTTACAAAACCAGGGAAGAACATCTTTGCAGGGGAGGCTGAGGTTGAAAAAGCCCTTTGCCTCTTCAGGGCTAGAAATGGAAGTAAGTAGCTTGCAGCAGAAATCCTCTAGAGGCATTTCTACACTATAAGTCATGAGTGCAATGAGAAGAGATTTATCCCCTTACTGAGCAACTTGTTCCAAGCAGACAAGAGGAAATCTGCAGGTTTTCAAAAGTCTATATTATGCTTCTCCTGTTTGGGCCTGCATTCTCTTTTCTGATTTTCACATACACATAATTTTATAGATGGATATTCTGTTTTGTGGCCACAAAAAAGACACGTCTACACTTAGCTCTAAGTAGGATGACTAGCCATGAGAAGTGAATTGTCATATAAAAATTTATTTAAAGAAGACCTACAGAGAAGGTAAGTCTTCAGGAAAAAACCAGAACATCTGATTACAACACAATTAATGAAAGGCAAAGTTGATCCTGTACAATTATTGAACATACTTCTTATCCTAGGCTCTGACTGCCTGCAGAGTAGCCACTGAGCAAACAATTCTTATTTTTGGTGAAAATGTGCTCGAGTACCTTAAACATATTAATGTAATTCCTTCAAGTTTCAAGCTCTTACACTGGATATGAGGTATATAATGTTTTGCAGAGAAACAATGCATTGAGGATCCTGAAAACACCTGGACTACACAGAGGAACAAAACGTATCATTTAATGTTCTTTTAGGGGGTGTGAGCCCACATGGCAAGGAATGGAGAAAAGATACAGAACAGCAGACAGCTGTTTGAAGTCTGTGGTCTCCATAGGACTGAAAGTGGGTAAGTCACTAGGAGGCAGAAGTTTATTAAACCTTTTGCTGCTGACCTCTGCTGCAGCTTCACCAGAGCTCACAGAGAACCAGGATATTCCAGCAGAGCATTAGCATTTCAAAAGGTACCTGCACCTCTTGCCTAGCACAGCACAGCACCATTAATTAGAGAGACAGCAGAAGATAAATGCGCATACAAAATGAGAGTTGGGCTCTATTTCATGTTGAGTAACCTCTACCAAAAAGCACCCTCCCTTTCATCAGATAAACTCAAGGGAGCATCCTCCCATTTCTACACAATTTAGCTGTACAATGGATGACCCTATTTCATTTTCTGGAAGTTGTGATTTAGACAACAACATATTGCAAAGTTTAATAGAAATTCTTTTAAGGTTTGTACTAATTGAAAAGATGAAAGGTAGGCTTAGAGCTCTGAAGGAACTGGTGGAAAACTGTTTAGTATACCAGTGTTTCTGTCTCCAGTGGGCTGGAGCATCACAGCTGGGTAAAGTTCCTGCAGCTGGCAGAGATCCTACTCACTTTAATCCTTGTTTTACTCTTCTGACTGTGTCACCATCTCTACAGAGCCAAGGTACTTGCATTGGATAGAACCTTAAAAAGTCAGCAGGCTTACAGTTATGAATACACACAAGCAGTTCTCTCTTTCACAAGATTAAAAGTGTTTCAAACGACCATTTTCATGAGCACAGCCGCAATTAAAATGCCTCTGATGAAGCTCTAATTAAAGAATAAAACCACCTTTTATAGTTATTTGACATATGGATGAAATTAAGAAACAAAATAAAGCTGCTACTTTCATGTATCGATAAATCTGCCTTCTGATCACAGCCTGATGTAGTCAATTGAAATAATTTTTCTATCAGGGTTTTATTTGCTAAACATTTTATAAGGGATAAAGACTGACACAAAATGCGTTCACCTAGGGGAAAATCAGCTCTCTTGACATTTTCTTCTGTAAAACATTTAAATTGATATACCAAACAGGTAAGTTCATACCCATGCTCTGCACCTTAAAAGATGTAAAAAGATGTCTGGTTGACTTCCCAGACCTAATTTTTTTTCTTTTCACTCCTCATTAGTCAACAAACGTACCTGTAATGATATACAGTAATGTAAGGAAACCTGCTGCAGTAGGCTGCACCCCCTGGCTACTATAGGGGCTGTCTGCTTTCCCAAAGACTCCCAAGTACAAGGAAATGCTATTCTAGCTGTTAACATTCTCCTTTCTCCTAGCTGCAGTCAGGTTCCTCCTCCTGGCAGTCAGCACAGGTTCCAAAGCCTCCTGAAAAAAGAGCCTGTTTTAGAAGTTAAGCCATCACCACCCCCAACAGCACAGGGAGGCTCCCTGCAGCTCCCTGGATGGCTACTCTGAAAAGAAGACAGTGTAATTACACAGCTGTGCTGTCCAGTGTAAGGGTGGGAAATACTCCTTAAGGGAAAATACCCTAAATTTTGCACTGGCCAAAGTGCCATGTCAAAACTTGAAGTCCTTGCTTCGCAGAGGTTCCTTCACCACTCGAAAGCACCAGCTGTCACAGAGATAGTAAGAAGATACAATCTTTTCCCATCTTCAGCTGGAATAAGTGATCAGCAACTAACCAAGCCAAGGTAACTTCCAAAAGCCGAGGACCTGGTTTATATTAATTATTTCACGATTTAGCCCACAGGTGATAAATATTAAAAGGATGAAGCAAGCCATATCCTTTCAGACCCCTCATACCAGTGGGGTGGACACATGGTACTCATTTGACTTACCAATATTTCACATTTTGCTTATTAAACTAATTTTACCAAGGAAATACTGATCCTCAGCTCAACATAAAAAGGCTTGCACAATCACAGGAGTCTGTACTCATTTTTACATTTGGTACAGTCCTAACTCAGGAGAAAGAGCTAACAGCAATTCACAGAATCACAGAATGATTTGCATTGGATAGAACCTTAATGATCATCTAGTTCCAACCCTACTGCCATGGGAAGGGACATCTTCCACTTCACTAGGTTGTTCAAAGTCCCACCCAGACTGATATTGAACAATTCCAGGGATGATAAATACATCAAGGCAGCAAAATTCTGCAAGAGCTCAAGGTCTGCAAGTTCAGATCACATTATATTCTTTCAGATCACATTATATTTCTACCACTGTGAGGCCTTAACTACAGTTATCACTAACTTAGCTATCACTAAGCACCAGAAATCTGCTGGCATGTGCTAAAATCCTCACTAAGTCCCAGGCCTTCAAACCTGCACACGTACAGCCTTGCCTGGCACACATAACCAGCACCCCTCCTCTCTAGGGAGAGGGAATCTCTGTATCAGCTCCATCTGAAACCAGCACAGCTACATGCAACACAGCTGGTGAGTCAGAACACACAAGGACACCAATGCAAAACTCAAGCTCAGAAGCAAATTCATCATCATATTCAGAACTGGTAGAGCAGAAGAAGATATAAAATTATTTTGTTATATTTTAATATATTCAAAACAGAGCAATTTTCCACATAATCTTTGCTAAAAAACCCACAAAAACAAAAACACCACCATCAACTAAACACAAACCATACACAAAAAACAAAGGAAAAAAAAAATTAACCCCAACCTGCAAGCATGACCAAGAGAAATCTAAAGGGCACTGTGAAGGGTCTTCAAGGCTACATTGAGAACTTGGTTGACTGAAGTGTATATAAATCTGAGCTACCTTTAAAACAGCTCAGAGACTGTTAGTATGGCACTGCTTGCTGTGCCTGTCTCCAGAACATTGCCAGCTTCACATGTGAGAGTGTTGACTGTGTTCAAGAAACAAATGTGTGTGCCTGTCCATCTCCCCACACCCATTAGTCAGACTAGGGTGCTACAGCAAATTTTCAGCAGACCAAGTAGATTTGTGCTACTGCTGCTATTTCAGCTTTTAATACATGGGCTGTAGCTGGGATCTACCTACCGAGCTCCCACTGCCTGTTACTTAAGCTGGCTGTCCTCATTAATGCTTCACCAAAAGTAGGGAAATCATACTGTGGTGTGGAGGGAAGGTTTGAAGAGAACCTGAGCCAGGCCTTCTGTTTGTATCTGAAGCATTTTGTTTACTGTCACTTAAGAGCACAAATGAAAGCATTGAGATAACTACCTACCTGACACATGTGGGATCCAGGCAGGTCAGTGTATAGATTTGTGCTTATTTGTAAGTGGCAATCACAGAAAAAAACCCCACAACTCATTGTGCATTAGACTGAGGCATTAGAAACATTACAAACATACATGTGATATTATAGAATTCTCTGTTTGCAATTTCTCCCCTCCTCAATCTTCCTCCTTTCCCTCTTTTTGTCTATGTGGGCTAAAAGCACTCTCAGATGGAAAACCTCATTCTTGATAAGTACACATATTCCAAAAAAAATCCCTGTCTTGGCCTCTGCACAAGTAATTTTCTATCAAGTAGAGTAGCTGAAAAAAATTTAATGTCAACTCTTACACTGTTGGTGCCCTGCTTATTATAAAAAAAATGTAATAATACCCCCATATGAACTTCACAATTTATTATGATTAAAGAAATTATATAACCCTTAAATGCTATTCCATTAAGTTCTATTATTATCATAATCACTTTGACTTAATCTTTTATTAAATTTCAACACATTAATTAACTTTTCTTATAGGATGAGAACTAGATCTTAAGGACACAGACCTGCCTATAAATAATACAAGTGCAGTGATGAGCTCTTATTAAAAGCTCTTCCTTTTATATAGTGATAGAAGTTGTTCCTTAGGGAAGACATGCAGAGGTGTAATATCCCTGCTGCCATCTGCACCATGTGCACTACAAGAAGGGAGAGGACAGCCCTGAATGGATGCAGCATTGGAAATGCTTTGGAAAAGACTGGACATAGATGAGCTGTGAATCAGACACTTTCAATCAGTATATGTTGAGATGCTCTGGGAGTAGCCTGAAGACTACCACAGGTGACATGGAGTGTAACCATCATTAGAGATGTCATTCAACAGAAGATGTCATTCAACTGAATGACAGTGTGGCCCATTCCTTCAGTCTAAAACTCACTACTAGATAATTCTTTCCACACATTTTAATACCGGCAGGACATTAATTCTCAGGTTGATAAGAAAAATTGTGTAAAGTTAGGAGGATTAGACCTATCTGCCTGATAATGAGGTAAGAGATACATATTTTACTGGAATGGCAGAAAAACTGTCACTGGGGTTACTTTTGTAATTGTTCTTGGAGAGAACTGTAAAGTCCTCCTGAAGATTAACAGAGAACTCTACTTCATTGTAAGCAAACTCATTGCCTAAATCCTGTTAAATACTTAAGTCCCAATGCAAAACAAGCCTGCACCAGCCAGCTACAGCCGGCCAGCTGGTAACAAATTGGAATTTGGGCTTACATGCTTGTAAAAAAGGCACCAAGATTTTGGACCATGCCCACCTTCAAATTCAGCTCCATGTACTCCAGGAAGTGCAGCCTCACTCACTCTCTAGGTAGCAATGAATCTTGGGTGCAGCTCACACAGCAGCATTTTCTGAGGATCCCATCAGAAGTGTTTCAGGCTATGTGGCTTCCTAACTCTAAAAAACCACTACCTCCCTTACCCAGATAGGTATGTGCATAATAGGGAGAGAGAATATCTTTGTTCCAAGCCATCGGGTCACAGCCAGGTCCAAGGCCCAAGAAGGGCAGGCTGGAGCACTCAAAATGCAGCTTTTCCAGAGGCCAAGCTGTGGAATCAAAGGACCATTTCTTTTCAGTTGTACTCCTGGCTGATGTTGGTGCATGGAGGAGCTCCAAGGAGGAGTAAGTAGGAGCAGTTTTCCCCATTTCTGTCTTCTACAGTGTGGGAAAAGCGGTTTGCAAATGCAGCTTTCAGATGAGAAAATAAAATAATTAAAATTAATTTTAAACACAGAAGTAAGGAATTAAAGCCACAACCTACTTATAACTCATGCTTTTGATCTCATAATTCCTAGAATATGTTTACAGATTAAAATAGTTAACTCTTCAGAGACAACAGACTGGAACAAGTCGGTGTGTGAATGCTGGAATTCGCTAATTTTCAAAGTTTGGGGAAAACAATAAAGAAAAATCTACACTTGGATTAACAACCTGTGTATGGTCCTGTGCCATGATCCAGCCTAATGCACTTGAACAGGCTGAAATATTAAATCCCAGAAGCACAAGAACTAAAAGGGAAATTTTGATTAAACATGAACATGATTGTATTTCTGCTGGTGCTACTAAAGGAAGCCAAAACCTGCCACAGCTTTTCCAGTGTGAACATGGCAAAAGGAAGCACTTTTCCCTCTGAATAAAAATGTGATCCTGCAGAATGGGGAAGGCATCACACTCCTGATGAAAGGCCTCTTCAGCATACTGGGAATGCTATTAGAGTTCTTGAAACTCCTACTGAGGTGTATTATGATCACATATATGCATGACAGCGTTGACCACTTAATCCCCATTCTGTCATAGGCAAGTTGGAGAATAAAAATTATACTGACACCCAAGGGTATTTTATAATAGAATATGAAATAAAACAATAAATTTGCAGATGATTTTGGCTTTGCCTCATGGTACTGCATTATGCACCAAATATTCCTGGCCTCTCATTCATTACTATTTAATTACAACAGAATAACTTTCTTTCAGACTTAATTAACCTCTGAAAGGAGTTTGTGACCTTGGGACCCTCCTGCACATTTGCAACGTGCTGTTGGAATATTGCTCTGCCTGGAAACGCTTCCTTTAATGCTGAGATTTAATGAAGTGCACAGGTTTTTACAGGGAACACACAAAATACGAGAACCCTGCATGTGGTCACTTAATGAACAAGAGCTAGAGAATATCAATTAGAATCATAAATCAATAGTAAATTAACATTAAAAGATGCCACAAGAGTATCCCCATAGGAGAGGGTCATTACAGTAAACATGATCATGAATGCTCTTCTCGATTACTTTCACTGTGGGGCAGAGAAGAGGGAGTAATGAAATGAGGAGGGATTTGTCCATTTAATTCCTATTTGTTTAAGCCAGCAGAAGCTTTAGTATCCCACTAAGCCAAATGACAGTGTAGTACAGTTCCAGCTCCTGCCTTTGTCAGAAAGTGCTGTTCAGGCTGAAACACAGTGGCTCTGAATGGAAATGGGAGAGCAGTAACCTTTTCACAAGATGAGAGGCAGAATCACAGCTCATGCAACTGCTTTCATTGCTTTGCTGCAAAACTTTGAACAACGGATTAATGTTGGCCCCTTGGTGCCAATCAGAACAGAGTGGGGCTTGCAGAGTAGGTGTTGGTCCAGTAACTCACTTGCTAGGAATGTTAACTCTTCAAAATGGATTCTTCACCATCCTGAGAATTCCTTCTGAGAGCTAAAAATCACATCAATCCATGCACACTCCTCATACAATTCCCTCCTGTACAAACCCACCCCATAATCACCTTACACAGAGTTTTCTTTTTTCCTACAATTGAATGCATCAGAAAGAAGAGATATTGACATCCACATCTGTCACTTCATTAATTACAAGCATTTGTTGTCAAACCTCACAGATGATGTTTTAGCAAGAAAGAAAAAAAAAAGGCACTGGATTCTTTACTGGCTCTTTTCAGGTGTCTTTTTGGGGCAGCCTGTCTTTCTCTCACTATTCAAAATACCTTCATGTGCACGATTCCAATCTGATCTGTCACCAGTATTTAACACCCATGCTGCAGCTTATAAAATTAGAAAACATCAATCCTCCCACAGATACTGCTGGAACTTGCAGAGGAAAATAACAAAGCCTTCCTTTCCTTCTTTCTTTTTACAGAATAACAGTTGCTCCACTGGAGTTTTTACCTAGGTTTATTCCAGAGACTTTTCTCCTTTTCAGCTTTAGTATCAAAACCACTTTCACTCCCTTCCCATCTTATTCTTTGTGCCCTGTTTTTCTCCTTCCTTTCCAATTTTTGGCTTTTTTAGATTATGTCTGTCCCTACCTGTTTAGATTCTCCAAACACCAGGGCAAAAACCCTGCTGACAAAGAGCAGAGATATTCAGAGCTCTGTTGCATTGGTGCATAAAGACTCTATGATTCCAAGCCCTTGTAGAGTGGCTTCACTTCTGTGCAGAGGGAATGACAACCACAGGCACTGCTCTGGCCCACAGCTGGATATTCACCATTGAACAAAGTCATTGTATTGTAACACACATGAATTGCAGAAACAATCAATCAATCAATCAATCCATTACTCTACTACCTACTCACAAGCTTAAAAAAACCCCAAAGGAACAAAAGCTGACCTAAAAATCCTACTGGTCTCATACAAAATATTTTGAGCTACACCTACGTACCAGTCTCTTTTTTATGCTGAAGAAAAAGGGGAAGTCCAAAGGCACAGCCTTTTATCTGCTGCCATTGCTACTCCCTCTGTCATTGTTTCATACATCAAGCACTCTAAAAATAAACCTTTTATAACCTGTGGACCCTTATCAATCTTCTTCACTGGCATCCTATTAGGTCTCTCCACACCAATGAATTAATCCAGTCTCAAGCTGCAAATCCCTATGTTTCCTTTCACTTAGATAGTCACTCTATTTTATGCAAAACACTTAATAATGAATAAATGAAGGAGAGGAGCTATATGGTTTTTTATTGTTTCTATTTTTTTTTTTTTTTGCCAGATACCTTTTACACAGAGATCAAAACACTGGAGAAAGTGAAGACCAAACTGCATGCACATGTGTACTCTGTGGTACAAAACATCTTACCTACACATGCCCATTAGTCACATATTGTGAGTACCTTCAAGTCCCCACTCAGCTTAATTTCAAAAGAAAGAAACTTATTCCAGCTGGAGTTTCTTAACCACCAGGGAAAGCCAGATAGTTTAAGAGTTAAGCACTCAGTGTAGGTGCGATGTCCCTCAGGAGGTTAAACCAAGAATAGATCAAGAATTATCCTTAGAACAAGAATAATTTATTGCTACAGGATTAATTTCATTCCTGATATTACTGCTACTATTCTAAATAATCTAAATATTTTGATCACTGTGTCGGCACCTCAAATTTGCTTCACATGCAGTAAGCAGTGATAATTTCCAACTCTTGCCAATGCTGGAATCAGAGTAATAGATGATCAAACAATATTTACACAGTAAAAAGTTCTTTTGTTTGGTTTGAGATTTTTTTTTTTTTTTTAACATAAGGGATAAAAATGGATTGTCCCAGTCTCTGGAAGATGTGGTTACTGACAAAGCAACAGTAGGAGTCTCACTCTTGTTCCATCCATTTCACAGGCTGTTGGAACGATACCAGGTGGCTGAAAACATTAGATCCAGCTGTGGTGATTTCCCTGCTTGCAATCACCATGGAGAAGTGATGCATCATGTACAACATTAGTTATAATGAAAGAATTCAGGGCAATGCATGGAGAGGGTGTAATTGCATAGGCATCTAGTGCTTAATATCTTACCAATTAATTCAATAGGACATCCTGAATTTGTACAAAAGGTGATCTGGGTCCCTATTCAACAAGCACAGGCCCCGTATATTTCTGTGTTGTGACAACAAAGAAAAATACCTAAGTGACACTAACAAGAGAACAAAACTGACAAACTTGCATGGAATCGCAGTTCCCCTCATTCCCCAGGTTTATTTCAAAATCCTGAAAAAAGCCACAACATAATTTCTACAGGATCCTCATGATGTGTGCGCACCAAGATAATCACTGTTCAGCCTTGGTTTGCTTCTTCTGTCTCTAGAATGAAACAACTTTTGACCACGTTCAGCTGTATTCTCTCTCAAGTATTATTTGTCTGACCCTTTTTATTTTGTGGTCAGTTTAATATTCCTTAGTAGTCAGAGGAACAAACAAAGACATTGCTCCAAAGCCAAAAAAAGCTGAATGCATCTCTTCCTTAGCCCACTTCCATAATTTCTTTGTACAGCACATACATATGCCCCTATTTGAGCCAAAAAGAACTAGTGCAGGACAGATGTATTTTTATTCTGAATGCTTCCATGTTCAGACTGTCTCATAACACACAGGTATTTTGGTGGTATGCTAGAGTTTTTGTCCAGTCCTTTATCTACTGCTCTCTTCTATCATCTCTCTAAAGTTCGCTCTTCTAATTGTATCCTTGCAGTGCTAATCTGTTTCTGAGGTGCTGGTATGTACACAAGTGCTTACAAAATTATAAGAAAAATGGAAAATATTTGCAAGTAAAGGCATTGCCCACAGCACACAGAAGATGTTCTTGCTGGTATCAGACACCATCTTAGTGCCTTAGGGCATATTTCAGTTGAAACATTCCTTATTTCATAGCTGAGTTAGTGAGTCAGAGCTGAAGGATGTGCTGATATTGGTCCAGGGTTCTGCAGAAACACCAAGACCTATTTGTAAATAGCCTCTAGACTTGCTTGTGGGAAATGTCCCACACAGGTAGACAAGCATCAAAACACAACCCCAGTGGACTTTGATGCATTTCCATTTATTTTAAGAGACTGTAACCTTGGATCTAATCTACCTGCTGTATGATCAGACATCATTCTGCTAATTTATTTGGGATCAGTAGGCAAGATATTTCTGTACAGCTTATACAATTTCCAACAGCCTTTTGACTATCTTTTAATACTAATGCCTGATGTATTTTCATTTTATCTGTTATCAAAAACAAATCTTTCTTTCTCTGCTCAAAAATCAGAATTCTCTACATTTCTCTATAATTGACATCCGCTACATTTTCAGGTATACTGACTAAAACTTTTTTTTTTAAGTCTATATGCAAGAGACAGCAATTTATCTCCTTTTTATTTAATACAATGAATTCAAAGCATTACAAGATTTTTTTCTCTACCATTCTGCAAAAATGGAGCCCAGGCTGTTACCTTAATAAAGGCAGTAGTATGGTGATTGGAAAGGAGCATGCACATCCATGAGTGTGATTTTTGTAGGAACTATGAATTGAAGCAGATTTGAGTTTCTCTGAATATAAGTGTATCCAAGAGCAGCTTTGGAGGTACCACTGTACACATTATCTACATGCTTGAGCAAGTTATTTCTGGCAGCAGACTAAAACCGATTCTGTGACAACTCAGAGCTCCAAATTTTTAACAAGGATTAATCCTCTTGTCTTAAATGATGGAATTTGCTGGGTTGACTGGCAACCTTATCTAGTCCAGCTTTCAATCAACCACCAATTAATAATTGATGCTCAACCCTTCATGTGGATGGCTTTGCAACTGGTTTTGGAGTTTCTGCTCTGTAGTTTTTCCTTGTCAGAAGAGGCACAGGGAATTCATCTTGACCCTAAAAAGTAAATTTATTAAATATTTGCAGTTATTAACCGTAATAAGCAGCCTTGATCATTGTTTCAGAACACAGTTCCTTGTTCTTGACAGCATTTTCTGTAAAAACAACTGTGGCACAAAACATTTTTAAATGAAAAGATGAAAAGAGTCCATTTGCAAAATGAAACCAGTCAATTAGATTTAAAAACAAATCTTACAAAAATAACTATAAAAAATAGTTTAAAGATGAATGGATTTATAGTCTCAAGTTTTACTTTCCATCATATTCTACAATACATAAAGTACCCCTATTTGCAAGCTTTTGGCTTCACTAACACTAAATTTAGACAGATTTGAAGAATACAATCATCTGTTCTGAAAAAAGAAGTGTCCAATTGAATGCCAATTGTTAAAATTCAGAACTTCTGGCTTTCACATATTTATAAAAAGAGAGCAGAGTCTACTAAAGAAGGAGGATTGGAAAGAAAACCAAGCAATAAACACCCAGAATATGTTTACGCTTCAATAATCACTAATAAGTTTACTGAAAGAACATTTTAGAAACAGCAAAAACTAATCTGAATAATTTATCTATGGGTATTTTTTGTGTTCAGTCCCATTAGGAAGTATACTGTGATTTGATGTCAGCTGCAAGGGACTATACTTGCTCTTTCCCAGAAATTTTCCAGGCTATGAAAAAACAAAAAAAAGAAAAAAGAAAAAAGNATGGTATTGCATCAGTAATTCCTCCCTAAACATCTAAAGTGCAACACTGCAGACTAGTGAACTTCAAGGTCATTTATTAACATGCATTAATTTTAAGGCATTGATAGCACATGGAATACTTCTTTTGGCATCCTTCTCAGGTCTTAACAGAGCTTCTTTCAAATCTAAGATCATTCTTGCCATGTTCAATATAAAATCTGTACTTTAAATTCTAAATGACAAGTACTACTGCAACAAAGACCCAGCTTGGTTTGAGGCTTGTAAGAACTTCCTAGTTTTGCTTTGTTTCAAGAATATGAAAATTCCCAGTCCCCAGACTGCCCCAAACATCTGTAGAAAGCATTGCTCCATAAAAACAAGCATTGCTGGCTTAATCCTTAATTTCTATTGATAGTAAGAGATGCAAAGGAAACAAAGGCATACATTTCACCCTAACACTACACACAAAGCCAGCTTCTCCTGGATCCTGAGAATTACTCCTTAGGCACAACAGACCAAACCACTATAAAGTATTGAGTACTCTTTAGCCAGCTCAGAAGTCTTTTCAAAGCTGCTTGTTCCAGATGTGACTCAATTCATGGATATTTTATCACTGCAAAGTCCTAACCTCTAGCATTGGGGTGGCCATAAATGTTTTTTACCATGTCATAAAGCCAGAAATCACCCAGATGGCAATGACATTCCTCTACTTACAGTACACTAGGGGCAGAGATACAGCTATTTGAAGAATAAGATGAAGCAGTACAAACCCTCTGATTGAAAGACCTGGGATTAATTGAAAGTGTCCCTTTATTCTCCTTTTCTTAGTACACCCCCTCCTTTTTTTTTTTTT
>VWYO01010292.1:0-25512 GCA_013400275.1 Rhadina sibilatrix
TTATCCTTTACAAAAGTTGCCAAGTTAAGTTCCAGCTGACCTTTGGCCTCCCTAATTTTTTTCCTACATGGCCTTGCAACTCCCTTAAATACTTCCTGAGAGACCTGACCCTCCTTCCAAAGATGATACATCTTCTTTTTATTCCTAAGTTCCTTCAAAACCTCCTTGACCATCCAGGTTTGCCTTGTCAACTCATCTTTCAGGGACACAAGGACAGTCTGTCCCTGTGCCCTCAAGATCTCTGTTTTGAAGCATGCCCACCTTTCCTGGACTCCTTTGTTTTTAAGAGCTGCTTCCCAAGGAACTCTCTGAATAAGTCTCCTAAATAGGCAGGCCAAAGTCTGTCCTGTGGAAGTCTTATTGATGTTCCTCTCGATATCACCAAATATCAAGAACTCTATAATTTCATGATCACTGTGCCCCAAGCAGCCTCCAACCACCACATCTCCCACCAGACCATCTCTATTTGAAAAAAAAACAGGTCCAACATAGTTCCTCCCCTGGGGGGCTCACTCACCAGCTGTGACAAAAAGTTGTCCTCCACACACACTAAGAATTTCCTGGACTGCCTCTTTTCTGCTATATTAAGTTTCCAGCAGATGTCTGGTAGGTTAAAGTCACCTACAAGGACAAGGGCTGGTGACCCTGAAACATTTTTCAGCTGCTTACAGAGTAAGTTGTCCACCTCTTCTTCCTGACTGGGTGGACGATAACAGACTCCCAGTGCCTCTGTACAAATGTAATATATGCACATAGAGATTTTTTCCCATTAATTAATTCAAATTTTATGATCTTGTCCTATGAATACCTGCATTATAATGCAGTTATGAATGTCAGTGTTATAAAGATGCAAAATTCATGTTTTAAAATCATTGTTTCTTTAATTTTAAAATCCAGTTTGAAACCACAGGGCACCAGTTATTATAAAACAAAGCATTAAAATGTTTCATTTAAAACACATGTAAATAAAAGTCATTAGAATCTTGAAGGGCTGAAATTGTGAAGAACATTTCTTCATAATTATATGACTTATATATATTATATGACTTAATGTTTTATTTACAAACAGAAACACTTCATGTTTCTGCTGAAAAAAAAAAAGAAAAAGTCAAATATCCTATCAGCTATGCACCTGTGTACGGTCCACAAAGAGACAGATACAAGCTTACAAAATTCCTTGATAATTTTCTAAGATAAGTTAATATCAATGAAATATATTTAAAAAAGAGATCAGTTCTGTTCATTCAAGCATGTTCTGGCTTGAATTATATTAGTAAATATAAATTGCATCAGAAGAAGGACTGCTTTATGGCTTTGTTTAATTAAAATGGAAAATCCAAACACTGGGACAAGATAATTTTATACCAGATAAAAGAATTGCTGAGGAGCCTTTTTACACTTTGACAAATCCAGATGAAATTTAATATTTCAGAAATGGTCTGTGATATAATTGGAATAATTTTGAGTTTGAGACTCTGCTATTAATGAATATTAAATGAAAACCTTAAGGCTCAATTTAACTGACATAATCTCTCCCTGCAAAGTCATAATATGAAGCCTGCGTATCACAGGGAGTATTTTCTGTAAAAATATAAATTAAGGATTGGATAATATAAAAATAGCAACGAGTCCATCAAGGAGGAGAACAGTTTATAAAAAGTCTTCCCTCATAAATTCTTTCGCTAGCTGTAGCAGCACTGAGAAATGAAGAGCTCCTGTGAAATGCCCAAGGCCACACTTTGGTTTAGAGCTAAGTGCTACATCATCTTTAATGGGAGATACACTTTTCCTTGTTGGAGGTGAGACCTGAGAGCAAGGGGTTTGTTGCAGAACAAAAAAAGGAGCTGTATTGTTTCCTTAGGTGCACTATTCATTGACCAAAGAGCACTATAAATAGAGGAGGAAGCACAGCCAGGGAACTCCTACGGAGCTGCAGCTGAAATGGATCCTGGTGTCCTACCTTGTACACCATGATGGGGATGTCAATGACAATGTAGATCAGGTCTCCCAGTGCCAGGCTGGCTATCAGCGCGTTCGGGCCGTTCCTCATGCACTTGTTCTGGTAAATGATCCTCAGCAGCGTCGCATTCCCAACCATCCCGATGATGAAAATAGCACAGGACACCACGGTGTTGATGTATTTGAAAGTTTCAGCAATCTTAGTCTGCTGGGAGCATTTGACAGTCTGGTTGGACACCGGGGGCTGTATGGTGGTGAGGAGGATGCTGGGTGCCATCCCTGAGAAGGTGGAAAGGGGGTTTCTCGAGTCACTCCGATTGGAAACGTCTCTGTCAGAGCTGTTACTGAGGACAAATCCCGGGACCAGCAGCAGCAAGGAAACTCTTAAACACAAGGCTTCCATCCTGAAGTCCCCAATGAGCAAATTCAGTGAGACAAAGGGTTTCACTTTTTTCTTCAGTGTTTCAGGGAAATACTTCTCGCTTTTTCACCTGCAGAGAGGAACTGTAAGCAAAAAAAGAAATTAAAAGAAAAGCGCATATCAGTACAACAGGTAGTCTATCACATCCTGTTTCTTACTTAAGGAGGGTATCTGCATGTTCAGATGCACCTGTTTATATTCACTGTGCTGCTCTGAAATCTAGATTACCCCCTTTACCTGTCTGACAAGAGGCAAACACAAAAAATTCCTTAAGTAAGTGATAGCTTATGCAGATAAGATCCCACAAAACCCTGTTAACTTGAGGCAGAATTTGTATAGGGATGGAAGAAATAAGGTGGATGAAATTACAGTCTTGCAGGAAAAGTCAACCTGTCTTAGAAACTGCTGAATGGTATTTTAGCTAAAATAAGAATTTCTTCTTTTTTTTTCTTGAGAAAGAAAGGTAAAAGCACTACATTAAAAATTAAAGATAGTAAATTCATCCATTTTCTGAGTATTTTTGATGTACTGCAACAATTAGTCTTTATATTATTTTTGTCTGACTTACTACCTGCATTTCAAATGCAAACTGAAAAGACATGTATTTCAAATTAAGATCTGGACGAGATCCAAAATCCCTAAATATTAGGAGGAAGATTTTATAGTCCTAGAATAGACCTCTGGCCAGGATAATACCTTCAAACTTTGTCATTTGGTCCTGAATCTAATTGCAACTCATGCTCAGTACTTAGCCACAGTGAATTAATAATAAAAAATTAAGCTCTTTAAGGATTGAAAATGCTTGGTTTAGTATTCTAAGCAACAACTCATGACATTTCTAGGCAGGGAAGAAAGCATCATAGAATCCTGCCCCAGTGAGTGTGACTGCCTGTGTGCAACCACTGCCGCAGGAATTGTAGATACCAAACCTCCAGTGAAACCAGGGATGCCACTTAAATCCATTGTCTTGAAGCCTTGGTTTAATTTAAGATTGAGATTTTGGGGGGTTTTTTACATGGCTTATGTCTGCAAAACAAGACAGAGTGCTGCAGAGTTGACAAAAGAAGAGTAGAAAATAAAGTATAACTTTCTGATTTCCAGGGACTCGCCTGAAGTATTTGGGAGGATGGATCCTTTTAAATAAATGAATGCTAATTTCATTCCCTGTGGGAAACTGTTAAATCAGTTTATAGTAAGACATTTACCAGAGGAGGGAGAAAATTTACTGATAGTACTTCTGGAGCAGACACAGTATAAATATTTACTGGTATTACAGGCTCCTGTTGTATGTGGTCTGTGGAAGTGTGTGTGTACCTCTGTGGAGCAGCAGATGCAATGCTAACCCGAGAATTCCAGTCTGGCATGCAGAGTGCTGTCCATCAGAGACCAGGGATCCACCTTTCAGTCCTTGTACTGCTGTATTTGAGAGCAGGAACTGGCCAACTGCAAGTCCCCATGGACTTCATTTCAAAGTTTAACGTACTAAACAGCAAACCCTTCTTTATTTAATTAAATTAGATGCTGGTTGTGACAGCATCTCAGGGCACTTAGCAGCAGCAAGGTGCAAGTTCACTTTAGGTTTCTAAATCTTACCAGAAACAACAGAGATGTTTGACTGTAATTCTCTTCAGGCGAGGATTAATACTTGTATTGTTTCCTATGACTACGGTTCCTCAATTTACAAATGGGAAATGTGTATCACTTTTAAGTGGCTTTCCCAAGTAAACATGATAAGGCTACGAACAGAACCCACAGCCCTATGTTTTAGGAGTTATATTAGTTTCTTCCTTACTTTGTGACCCTTTTTGTGAAAATTTGATGTATGTGTCATATAAACGTGCCAGCATGCAAAGCTGGGAACAAAATTGCCAGTTACCATCTCTTCCCTCTCCCGGAAGAAACTTTTTCCCTAAGAAGCAAAACTAGAAAGTTTTTAATAGGCTAGCTACTAGGGGTACTTTTTTATAGATTCCTGACAGCCCTCCATTCCTCTGTGCATATTTTTAAAGTATTTATCTTGCTGCAGAATATAGCATGCTGCCTGCCTCGTATGAGTAACACACTGGCATCCCTGATAACTTTCTGTGATAAGGTAATCCAGGATTGTCCTTTTCCACAGGCAGTCTGGGTACCTGGAGGGTGTGAGGGCGCTCGGTTAATGTGGGAGCCACCCGCCTGTGTTGTGCCTGTGCTCCTGCAGTGCTGCACAAGCAGCCGCGGATGCAGGGAACGAAATTCCCGACTTGCCTGGACTACCAAGCCAGAAAAATTCTCATGCCGAGAAAATTCACGAGAAGAGACCGCACTGGTGGAAATGAAATCGTTCCAGGTATTAAAGAGCAGCTAAAACGTTAACGGTGCTCGATGAGTGTAAGGCAGCTGAGATGCGAACAGGAGCAAATGAAGCGGAGCGGGGCAGGAAGGCGCTGAAGGGAACAACGCCGGCAAGGGGGATTCTCTTTCCCAGCCGGGGAAGCCGCCCGCTGCTCTTTCTCCAAGGTGAAAGGAAACACGCTCCTTGCACCGCCAGCGAGGCATCAATTCCAACGTGCATCGCCAAACGCAGCGCTGCCTGCCCTGCAGCCTATATTAGAGAGCCCCCGGCAAGATCCATGCGTTGTTAAACTTTATGGAATAACAGTTCCCCCAAGCTGCCTCGTGCCCGTCTCTCGTTCTCTCTCCCTTCCTCTCTCTCACACATTCACACCCTCCTCACACAGAGGTGCAGCACTGCCACTGAATCCCTGTCCGGGGCGTTCCCAGCGGTGCGGAAGGTGCCGGCGGCTGGGGCCGGGCTGTTCCCGCCGGGGCACCGGGATGGGGCTCCCGCAGCATCCCGCGCACTTCCCCCCGCCGCCCTCCCCCTCATGCCCGGCTCACCCTCATGCTGGGGCTGCTGGCGCCGCCGCCGCCGCCTCGGAGAATTTCTTCTGAGTGGCTTTTCCTGGGATAGTCTTCCCAGATCCTCCTGCCCGCGTCTGACTGGGCGGAATTGAAAATCTCCACCTCCGCTAAATCAGTGAACGAAAAGAGACAGACTGAAGAAGTCGGAGCGTCCCCCCCTTCTCTGCCCCCTCCCCCAATTAAAACAAACCTCCAGCCCGAGCTGAGCCCCTGCCAATGTTAAACACAAAGGCTGCCTCCCGGGCGCAGGGGAACACGGAGCTCTTTAACTCTTTCCTGGCTGAGACTGAGCACAGCTGCTTTTGCTGGACCCATCCAGAGCGCAGCCCCGGGAGCCCGCTGCTGTAGCTGCCTGCTCATGGCAGGCAGGGCTCTCAGCAAGGGTCTGTGCCTGCTCCCACCAGACGGCACAAGAGCCGTCAGCAAAACGGGGAAATCTTGATTAAATAACACCGCTGTTGCTTTGCGTTTGCCCCGGGGTGGCCGGGATCAGTCTCCGAGACAATCGGTAAAATTGTGCGTGAGAGTTTCAAAAATGCTGAATCCGTAAACAGAAACTGCTCCTGAGTGAAAATTTCTTTGATCCGTCCAGGACACACCTTGCTAATACATTTTAGTCCCATTTACAAGGATAATAAGAGTGCGGCATTTTCTGTAATTCCTATGTTTCCTGTTACTATTCTTCCGTCAAGACAGAGGTACAAAAAACAAAAAATTGCAGAAAAAGTGGAAAGTTCACTTATACCTAATGATATTTTCTCACAATGAGAAAAAATGCCAGTATATCCAAGGGAGCAGCTTGTACAGGAAAGAGTTTCAAAATCCCTTCTTTCACGCAAGGAAGTTTATGAATGTTTGAGTGCTTTGTTGAATCATTTCAGATTTTTCATTTCCTGGCAAGTTTTCATCTGATTGTACCACAGAAATTATTTTCTAAGCATATATGGGCTTCTTCTGAAAAAAAAAAAAGGCAACCTTCCTAAATAAGATGTAGAAATATGTCATCCTAAAACCACAAAAGCAGACTGATCAGAACAATAGAAAATGTGATGCTAGTGGCCTGAAGAATTAAAATATCTGGCACCAGATCATCTGGGAATTTTTTTTTTAATGTTTTCAGTTTTGCATAGGTTAAAAGTATACTTCTGTAGTATTGATAAATACTGAACAGGAAAAACCAGCCCCTGGATCGACTGGATTAGCAGTATTTTATTACTTCTGGAAAGTTATCTCAGTTAAATGAAGTGTCAAAGCACAGGATCTTTGAAGGAACAGACATGTTCAGCCTGAGAATCACAAGGAGCCTACTGCTTGCAAAAATTAGAATGTTTAATTCAAAATCTCAGGTTGCCTTGAAATAGAATAAATGCTGGTAAGCCACTAAATAGTACTAAAAAAATTCTTTACAGCTTGGTCATATATGCTTAGTATTAATGATTTGCTTTGTCAAGAATCATCTTCATGATAACTTGTTGGAAAAACCATTGAAGAGCTGGAAAGGCTGTTATTTAAGACCGTGCACTTTATGGAGTGCTTTATTGAATGTAATCCTTAAATCTCTTGTGTGTTCTCTAAACTTTGTTAAGACCCAATTCCTTTCCTGGGATCATTTGACCTTTATGTCTAAAAAATTAGAGCTGTAAAAAAGAAAAAAAGAAAAGCAAAGCAAAACAAAGCCGAAAAGCATATTTCTGATTTCATTCAGACACACATTTGTTCTTCCAATTCATAATACCATGATTCCATGCATATCTATATTTACTATTACATGAAATAAATGTAATGAAATTATCAAATTTACTATGCTGTTAAAGATCTATTTCTAGACAGCCTTTGTGAGGGCTTCTTTTACTGACAACCCATATAAGTAGTATTAGCTATTAGAAATTTCATGTTCTTTTTTATTTTTACTGTTGCTAATTTTTTCAATGAGCCTTTATTTTGTCTTTAATTTTCTAGATGTCTAAAGCTCAGTTGATATATTGTCTTAAACTAAGTTAAATTCAAAAATTATATTTAATTGTTCCTGCGTTCATGGTGATCAGCAAAGCAACAGGGAAAAGGAAGTTTTCACACAGGAACTATGCAAAAATCTGCAGCTGCAAATGCAACTGACCTCAGTTACAGAGAAAAGTGATAAAATGCAGTTCTTTGCACCAAGATATTTTCAGCTTTTAGAAACACTTTCACCATCACTGTAGGACTGCTGTCCCGTGCAGGGAAAAGTTCTTGCCTGAGGACTCTGTACCAGTTTCAGCACAGTGAAAGTGTTTCCTCTGGCCTCTTCTGTTTGGTGTCTTCAACAAACTGCTCAGCTTGTCTTGCATAACTCCAGAGATTCAAAGTACAGGCAACCTGTCAGTCTCACTCGAAAAAAACCCAATCGGATTTGCAGCTGGAGTCCAGAAGACTGTCAGCAAATATCAGCTTCTGTAAAGCTATTAATTTCCATGAAGCTTTCAGATATTAGAAAGAAACAATTTCATTTTATTGGAATAAAAGGTGTGTTAAGCAAATGTGTTACCTGTTAAGCAAATGTGTTACCTGTTAAGCCACTTACCTCCCCAGATTTGGTATGAAATAGGGACATATGAATAGGTCATGGACTCCTGAATTGAATTGCTGAAATTCAAAAGACTAAAATCAAAACCAGGCATTGTCTATAATTGCCATTTCCTTAAGCAGTCAGTTGGTGGGTTTATAATCCTTAGCATTTTCAGAAAATCAAAAGTTATTAATCGCAAAGATTGCAAATATCTAATTATTCTGAATTCTTTCACCAGATATCTGATACAGTTTTTAACAGAAACATTACAAAGAGTAGAAAATAGGAGCCACTTGGAGAATTTGGAAAAATGCACCTAAATACTTTGGTAACTGTTTGTTTGAATTCAATGTGAACAAGAACTCAGCAAATCCAAGAGTTCTCATGGAATCATGCTAATTTCAAAAACACCTGTTGGGCAGGTTTCTCAACTTTTGCTACCCCCACTCAGTCAGAAGTTGCACCTCGCTGAACAAAAAGGAGAATCATCCAAACCATAGAGAGTTTATCTATCTTGTGTAGATTATCTGTTCTTCAAGAGATGCACCCACTCAGCTGCTTTAGAAGAATTCAGTTAAAAAGGGCACTCTCCAGAAAATCTAAATTCATTGACACTTAGGGCTCATTAATTCCAGTGATGATTGAACCAGTTATTTGCTTCTGTTGCATAACACTTCTGTTTCCCAGCAGCTGCTTTATTTAAATTGTATCTCTACTGGTGACAAATCTGTAACTCTATTTATGTGCTTAGCACAAATAAATCCTGTTTCTGGCAAGGCTGTCTTGCTCCTCCCTCCCTTCTTTCCCTCTCCTTTCCTCCCTCCATCTTCCCCTTTATCTCTCAACTGTTTCCTTCATGTTAATAGAAAATTTTGGCAATTTACACTTGGAATTTATAATTCAAAGAGAATTATAGTGAGAATACTATTGTATTAGTTTATTCTTGTGACTGGAAAGGTGTTTCTATTAGAACCACTGAAATATTCCTGCCCTTGGACTATGGAAACCTGAAGCTGTGATAGAATCAAAAGGGATAAAGGATTGAAGTTTAAAGCTGACCATGGAGCCAAACAATTAATACAGGAATAATTTCAGGAGCTACGACACCCCAAAAGGGAATATTAGTCAGGAACTATGTATTTGGTATATCTAAATTTTGCAGAATCTTGATGGAAAAGTTTGAGTAAGAAGTGAACTTCCTGGGCCTTTAATGTGCAGATTGGAGAAATAATAATATGTGTTGTTAGTTCCCTTCAATTGCTGAGCATTTCAGATTCCTCTGGGGAGCATTTACCTACTGTGCTAAATGTGATGGACTAAGAACATTTCAGAAAAGATTTACTGGGAGAAGTAATGCTGTTGGCCTTCATTTCCATAGATGGAAGCCCTAATTTTCAAGGTCTGGATCTTATCAATCTATTTGGTGGGAGGCAGTAAAGAAGAGAGAACCAGACTCTTCTCCTTGATGCTCAGTGACGTAAGAGGAGGCAAAGGACACAAGAAATGTGCTCTTGAAATATAAGAAATTAAATTTGAATATAGGAAAAACCACTTTCACTGTAAGGATCATCAAAGAGTGGCACAAGGTGCCCAGAGAGGCTGGAGAATCTCTGTCCTTGAGGATTTTCAAACCCCAACTGGACACAGTTGAGTAATCTGCTTGAGGTGCCTGGGCTCTGAGCACAGGCATGGGCCAGATGATTTCCAAGGGTCTCTTCCAACCTCAAAAGTCTGCAAATCTCTGATTCTGTAATTCAGGTGAGACTTCCATTATGTCAAGAGTATTTTGACTTGAGCTCTGGAATTATGGTGTTCAAAATTCTTCAATTTATGTTGTTTGTATTGGGAACTGATGTGGTGTTTAAGTGAGCATGCACTACACACACACACACACGCACAAAGGATTGCTTCTAAGTTATTGTGTCCTGTGGTAAGTTGGATACTGTCCAAAATGATTGTTACTGAAATATTTAGCAAAGGGTGTACTTTTTTAGTATCAGCTCTATACAATTAAGAAATTATTTTCTTCTTCCCTTTTGAGGCCAAGACAGCAAAATCAGTGACTGTAGGGAGCATTTGGGGGTCTTCATCCCCGTTGTTTCAGGTGACCCTGAAACTAGCTCAGAGCTAAGGAACTGCTCCAAAAAGACCAGTCTTCAATGGTGACAGATAAAATATTTCTACATAAACCCCCTAAATATGCAGTAAAATATATATACATGAAGAAGAATAAAATAGCAATATGTCACAGAAGATGCCTGTTACATAATCAAGCAATGAGTGAAATTATGCAATGAGTGATTATAAGCACACCAAAGGGGAAAAAAAACCCAGAAAGAAAGAAAACCAGATACAAATTAAAATTTGATTTAAAGAACAGTAAGAGGAAGAGAATGTCTTAGATTAGAAAATCTTCCATAATTTACAGAAGTGTCAATCTGCATTTGCAGATGTGAGCCTGTGCAGAACACAAGTTCTGCGATAGAGGAATGCTGTTCTGCTGCCAGATGCATCTTTTATTATCTTAAGCACTAATAAAATTATCTAGATAAGATAGTGAAACATTAGAATGCCATTTTATCTTAATCTAAATAAGGTTAAAATTATTTCTATTGGCTACTCTGCAGTGAAGCTGTTTTTCATGGAAAACCCTGACTCATCTCACTTCTTTCTGATGTTTCTACATTATCTAATTTTTTGTTAGCCTAACTAAAGCTGAGTTGAAGCAAGATGCTTGTACATTTACTTTGATTCAGTAAAGTCCCATTCTTATATTATTTAATATTAAATGGTTAGCATAAGCTATTCCACATGTTATCTTACTGAGCCATATATGTAGGCCTATTTACAGAACCTACTGAGTGAGATTAATTACAAACATCTGAGCGTTTTTAATTCTCTGCAATGCAATTTTGAGATAAATGATCAAGGTTTCTGGAAAAAGATTCACCATTCTTTTCTCCTATCTAGAAAATACTGTTTATTGGAAACCAAAGCACACATCTAGGTAACTACCACGGCATTAAGGCAGAGTGAATAGAAAAACCTAGATATGTAATACTTGAGAGAGAAGAAGCTGACAGTTCTTTAGATTTTGGTGATAAAGGCTCTCAATCCTTTGAAAAGGGATCCTTCTATTTTTATGTTCATGCATGAGAGTATTCTGTTTGTTTTAACAGTACTTCTGGCTCCATCTCAAGTTTGGAAAGGCTGGGTTGGGATATGATTGCGTTCCTGGCTATAGGATTGGTATGATGCACTGTCTCATGTTGTCGTGTCCTTCCTGTGACCTGGATTTCCCCTGCAATGACTTTTACCTAGTGTGTGGAAGAAGTGTTTTTATGGTATTTGGCTGTGTTAACGCAGTTCGGTGATACTAAGTTTTGGAATTGTCAAGAAATCTGAATTTTGTCTTGAGGATTCAGCAGAGGGTTAGGAGGCAATTAACCTTGGCTCCCTTCACTTCTCTTCTACCCCAGCCTCCTCATAGAGAGCCTTGTCTCTTCTGCTGTGTTCTGTCTAATGAAAATCCCTCACAGCTCCACATGTGCCTGGTGGTCCTCAGCCACCAGCACCAGGGTTCATCAGCCATCTTCCTCTTCCTCATACTCCTCCGACTGATGACCCCCTGTGGTTTCTCCAGCAGCTGGGAGTGTGCCCATCTCTTCATACACTGAACAGGAAAGGCTTGGATTTTGCTGTTTTACCCTTAATCCCAGTCACAGTGCTGGGGCCTGGTGGGATGAGGACAGGCAGACAAGCAAAGTGGGAGGACTGTGGCATCCCCCTTGGCTGCTGGCCATCCCTTGCTGCTCCTTGACAGAAAAGAGGGAACAATTTTATGTGTCTTAGCCCAAGTATCCCAGACAAAAGAACCAACTCAGTTCTGCTGTCATTGGTCAGAAAGACTTCTTTCTTTCTGCAAGGTAACAGCAATTTTATTTGGTTTTATAAAATAGCTTGAAAGTGAGGCTTGAAACTGAAACTGAGGTTTCCATATGTCAAGCCACTATGTCCTCTCAAATAAAGGGAAATCATGAAAAGGTAAACAAATGATTCTGTTAAAATATACCAGCATATGAGAATACAAGTGTACTGTTTAATTTTGGTTTTATTCTCATCAGAGTCACTACTTATAGATTGTTCAGAATATGAAATGAAAAGGAACAGGAGATATTGTTGCCAGTCTCTTTCCTGGCTGATATTCCACTACAGTTATAAGGAGTTTCATTTTATGATATGGGATTTTTGTCATAAATAAATACAGAAGCAAATATACAAGAAGTCTTTTGTATCAAGCGGTAACATAAGATTATTCTGCTTGTATAGACTAAAAAAATAAAATTTGAGAACAATGCAATTCCTGGGCATAATGAGGTCAAAAATGACAGTAGTTTTCTATGATAATTCTTACGAAAATTGCTGAAAGAGAACTATTGTCAGTAGTTAAAATTATGTATTTTAGGTATCAAGCAACAGCAAGCTGAGGTTTTTTTAGTTATTTTTAACTAACAATTGTCCTAGTCACAAATTTTCATCTCCTCTTAATTGATTTAATGTGCTATTCAATCAAACTATTTAGGAAGGAGGTTAAAAATACAGCCAATAAATGCATCCAAGTAGAAGTAATGTTCTGTTTTCCCCATGAAACCTCTGTAGTTATTCAGAACATTGAATTATGAATATACTAAACCCCAGGAATATTGTTGTGAAACAGGTGCTGAAAGCATACATATCAAGCTTGTGGTCATGTGTTATTTCCTGCAGACCCACTGAAGTCAAAGATTTCTTGTGGGAGTCTTACAGCACTGTTGGATCAGATTCTCAGCTGACATAATCAAGTGTAAATCTCTTGTTGGAAATGGAAATGCATCTATTTGTATTTTCAGGGAATGATCATAGATGGTGTCATTCTTTTCAAGTCACATTAGTGGATGTTGAAGGGAACCATGCCATCATGTTCATGTTTCCCAAAATATACCTGAAATGGAGCAGCTGTTGCAGTTTTCTGCAAAAGCTGATCCTGCTTCGTAAGAATTTTGGTTGATTTGAATACTTTTTTTAGTTTTTCCTGAATTTTTTAATGATTATCAATTTGCTAGTGGCTATAGTAATCTAGATAGGCAAATTTTCAGTAATTGTTGAAAAAAAGTTGAAAATCAAACTTGGATCCTGAAATAATCAAATTTAAAACATTCACCTGAGAATAAAAATACTTAAAGAAATCTGCATCCAAATAAGCTTTAAACTGAGATAAAACTACTTCTCACTAACATTCTGAATGGGCCCTACAAGTTGAGTGAGGGCATTTTTAAAATTAATTAAAAAGAATGTATATGTGTGAGGTTATATTGATCACATAAAGTTTATAAGTGAAGATAAAGTTATTTTTAAAATGTAAACAAATTATTTATACAGCCATATGAAAATGAAACGAGTGGGCAGGGCTGGATTCTTGTAAATAAAATAGTTTAGCTGTTTGGCATATAGTCTAAGTGAAATATCTGGATCAAAGCATCAGCAAGTGCCTGTGGTTGATTTACAGTATACAAGTAGCTATCTCCTTTTCTTTCTGTTTTCCAGGAGGTGATATTTAAATCTATACTATTACTTTTGAAGTGATGGCCAAGAAGAACAGAATTATGAACTAGAATTATGAACAATATATGGAATATAGAAATGACTTTTGGATTTAGGTCTAGAATACAGTAACAGTCTAGCAAAATGCAAGAGCTTAACTTAGACCCTTTATTCCATGCCTTAGAATTTTATTTGGGTCAGGACCTGTGTGAGACTTGTGGAAAAATAGGGAAAGCCGTACCAAAAGCCTCAATATTATTTGTTGTAATTTTGTAATGTTTTCCTGGAATTTTGCCATAAACTGAAATACTTGAGGGAGTTGCTTGTGAAAAAACTCCTGGTGAGATATTTTGGTCTCTGCAACCTTCTTCTAGTGCAGGTCAAAAAACAAATCTATGAAAACTCCCACCTCTGAGGAATGTTTGTTAGCTCCACTTTGTGTTTGTTAGCACCCTTATTCCTAGATGAATGCCCTCAGATAAAAGAAATTTACCCACCTTTGCAGTTCTTTGATTACACATGCCTGTACATATGTATCAGATACAGAACACTAGATCCCAGGTATTGTCAAAATTCATATGTGCAATGAAGCCTTTCAAGTTATGCAGAAGTAGGAGCAAAAAGTGTACGATTTTTGCTGCTAGCATTTGGCGAGACTAAAGGGAAATGAAACAAACAGATGTCCTAGAAGCTATCAAGACCTAATAAGTCTGGTATTAATAGACATGTCTGGGCCAAGCACTCTCTAGAGATAGTAACTATAATTGTTGCCTTCCAGATAGTCACATGCCTTGTCTCTTCAATTTTCTAAAGGGTTCAAATTCTCAGTTGTTGTGGTTTTATTTTTTTTAAATTAATCATTGCTTACTATGATGCTGTCTGTAGAATAAGTTCCCACCCCTAATGAGGGGTCTCAACATGAAACAAATGTTAAGGGTTTTCATGGTGGTGAGTAGGAATTAGTGAGTAGGAATTACTTCTACTTGGATGCATTTATTGGCTGTATTTTTAACCTCCTTCCTAAATAGTTTGATTGAATAGCACATTAAATCAATTAGTAGGTGAGTGGTAGTATAATTCCTTCTGCCCCTGGAGGGCTGGTATGATTTGCAATATTAAGAAATTCTAGTTCAAACAGATGTGTTTGACAATTTCTATCAGGGTCAGGCTATCTCCTTGTAGAAGTTTGTTCCATGATAGTATCCCTTACCTTCCATTGTCACCTGAAGGTTCTGCCAACTCTAATTGCTCAGAAAGGTGGAGGAATAACATAAAGAGAGTTTCCTCTTTACTTAGGACTTTGGATGTGTAATGATACTGACTCAACTTTATCAAAAATTTATTTTTTCTGGTAGACTACAGCAATTTTTGGTCTCTTACTTAACCACTGTCAAACCACTTATGTGAAAACACGTTGGCCAAGTGGGGGACTTCAGTTTTGTATCACAACACTGCTTCGTGGAATGCATGCTCAGAACAGCTGCAAATGCAGGGAGATAGAGGGAGTGACACAGAGCATTATTGTGTTCTAGTATTGTCCCTGGTTCAGCTTTGCACCATTTGCCTTGCTGAACAAGTGATGGCATCACTCAGTCACCATCTTAGGAAGATTCTTGTCAAAGAAAGCAACTCTTTCTTGGGCTTTCTTATTCTCTGATTTGCTTGTGCATTGTTATGTTTATAAAAACGTTCCTTACTTCACTTGATTATTGTAGGAGAAGGGAATACAGGTGACCTCACCCCTAATAAGTAACAGCTGTGTTAATTACCCAGTGCAGCCTCACCCCTGATGAGTCACAGCTGTATCCAATAAGGATGAGTGAGATAAAAGAGAGGTTGGCTGGTAAGGAAGGGGAAGGGTTATCGTCATTGTCGAGGAGGGACCTTGAGGAGTATGAAGGAGAGACTCAGGGAGGAGGCTCCTGAGGAGAGAGAATCCCTGCAGTGAGGTCAGTCTGGGTCTGCAGTCAGAGCCTGTTGTTGGAACCTGCAGTCACAGTCTGGCTGGGTAAAAGCTGCAGTCAGAGCCTGCAAACTGATCCCTGCAGGCAGAGTTCAGCAGGCAATAACCAGCAGTCAGAGGCTGCAAGGGAGCCCTACAGCAGGAGCTTGCTGGGGTCAGGATGGCTGAGCTGTAAAGAGGAATAAACCAGGACCCTTTTTATGCTGTGTTTAACTAGAAGCCTGTGCTTTGGCTTTTTTTTTAACCCTCTAATAAGAGGGCTGCTGCAACAGATTATGTCCCCTATCATGGTTTATAGTATTCTACAGGCTAGATCCCATATTTTAAGATTTATACTAAAGCACATATCACTCTGCCCTGTTTGCTGAAGCAGTGTATTATTGTCTGCTTTGGTTAAGTTCTGCTTCTTGGAGGCCCTGCACTTCTGAAAAAAAAATGTTCTGTTACTGTGTTTGTTACAGACATTCATTGGGGCTTCTGACAGTGTCTTGCTTAGTCACCTCTTTCTAGAGCACTTCACTTGTTGGAGTTTAATGCTTCACTGTTTCAATAATGTAGTTCTCGAGATAAGCTTTGAGTAATGGAGAGCAGAGCTACATCCAAGCCTCTAATGAAAACTACTGTTCTGTTTGGAAGGCAATGCATATCATGATATGCATTGCATTTATCTCAAGGGTTGGGGGTTAATTGCTTTATTTATGCATATGTAATAACCTCAGAGAAATATTCATAGACCATGTTGACCCTGGAAAACATTCAAAAGACTGAAATGTCATTTTAACCTGGTCTTTCATTAAACATACGTAATTCTCTCCTCCCTGTACTCACAAAAATCCAAGGAAGTAAAACTTCAATCAATATTTAAATATTGATTAAATACCAATATTTTTAAAAAATACGTTCTTTGTATGTAACATCACTGTAAATGCATATGAAATCCTCTGTGGCAGTCTTGTGGGGTTTTTTGAGAAATAAAGGATTTTTAGGTGCTTTTTGATTTCAAAATGATAGAGTCAAATGTTTTCAACTGCTTAATGAAAACAAGCTGGTACTAAGCTTTTTGAATGGCTGGCATTAGAAAAAAACTTTGCACAGAAATTAGAACATTTCTGCAAGTCTGTGGTATTCTTCTGGGGTTTCACTAGGAGGAACCAGTATACAGAGTCTGCTCTCTGATTGCTTTGAAGTAAAATAGCTCCTCTTTCCCAGTTCAAAGTAGGCCACAACAAGCATCTTCTGAATGTAGTTACCCAAATTTCATGTGGTGCTACCCATCTGTTGCTTGCCATTAATCAGAAGCTGAACAAATCCATCTCCTAGAGCTCTGTTATGGGAAGAAAGGTTATAATTATTTCTAATTCTCTTCATGCCAACTCCACCTGATGATAATCCCTTCTTGCACTTAGAGACATTAAATCACCACAGCTGAGTTGGTCTGAAACAAATAAAGAGAGCCTTGGCCCAGCCCTCTGTCTGGAAGAGTGGGCAGTGAGGAATTGGTAATGCTGTGCAAAAGATGTTAGTTTGTGGCTCTGACTTTGGAGATTGTTATAAAACTCAGGAACATTTTTCAGTTATTTTTATGTCAAAACTGTAGAGTGCTACTTGGGAAGAGTTGATTAGTGAGTGTGTGCTGGCTGTTGCTAAAGCTTAAGCTGTACAGAGGTGGAAAAGTTTAAACAAATTGATGTTTTAGTTAAGTGCTTTCAGCTTTGTGCTTTGAGCAGTTTGACTTTTTCTTATATTTTTATTTCTTATTAGCTTGTGAGTATTGTTCTGATGAGCCTGAATCAGTTGTAGCTTGCTGATACTTAGATGAGTTTGCTCACACTTCTCACCTTGGCCACTTTTATGTTAAGATCAATTGGTTGAAAAAGTTTTCTAACTGTGGAAGACCAACTTCTAAACAGAGGGAGAAACTTTATTTTTTGTTCCTTGTTATTTGTGTTTGTTCCTTTATTGTACTACTGTGTTTACTTATGATTACATTTATTTAATTTCTTCAATATGCTTTCTGAATAGATGCTGAAGTAGAAACCCAGGTTCACGACTAATGAACATGCTTGATTTTCAGCTTTTAAGTCAGTCTAGAAAATGTTGTATTTATTTTACTGATGACTGCTACATATGTGACTCTTTAGTGGGAGGCAAATTTCATTCAAAGTGTATTTCTTGAAAGGAGCACAACAGTTGCTCAGCCACAGTCTGTGATTAGAAAGCTATCCAGCAAATATGAAAAAAAAAAACTACCTGAGCTCTAAGTCACACAGTTCATGAAAACAACTTCACAAGTTGTAGGTTTAATGTCTGCCTGGACTAAAATGTCTAAGTGATTTGAATAACTGCTGGTGAGCAGAGAGATAATCTTTTGCTCTTGCATATGTGTTTTACATAGTAAAACCTGTTTTGAATTGGATTGGAAAGATTTTTCTCTTTCCACTAATCTGTGCCAGAAGCCAATTATAGAACATGTCCCAGTAATGGCAATAAACAATAGTTATAAGAGGAGAACGCATGCTACAATTTGTTGTTGCCAAATAAGACCCTTTAATAAGAAGCCTGGGTTTTCTCTTTAAAGTGACATTTTAAAAGGTTTTCTTCCCCATTTACAACTAAAGAATTGGTACACTTCCAGCATCTTGGTGCATTTCAAAGTTAACTAAAGTAAGCCTTGGTTTTTTTTTTTTTATACTACTTCAACAGCTTCTTCCTCCTCTGAATAAAATATCTGAAGTATATAAGGAATGAAATCCTGACCACTTTGAAGTCACTTGGAAAATTCTTTTTGTGTCCCAGTGAAGCTAGAATTTCACCCCATATGACTCAAATATTATGTTATTCTAAATTGCGTTGTGGAGGAGGTTAGATTGTCATTTATACCATTTTCCTGTTTCAGACTTTAAAACAAATTCCAACTGGCATCTTGCTTGAAGCCCATAGGAGATTATTCCCTTCAGCTTCTCTACCTTGTGCCAGAGGTCTGAGAACCAATATGAATTTTTTGACATTTGCACACTGAAAAACAGAAGGCCCTGTAAGTGTTCATGGTCTTCTGACTCTACACCAAAGATTTTATACAGAAAATGCTTCTGGAGAATTAAGAGTGTTTTCTGCAACAAAAAAAAAAAAAAAAAGGCAGCAAGTCCAACAATTGTGATTCCTGGAGAGTCAGAGTTCCTATTTCACTGACGTTGCATTAGAAACGTCTTTTTCACCACTGATTACAAACCTATTGCAGAGGAGTGATTGGGCGTATTAAGAGTTTTTATTTGTGTGTTTCCAGTTGATTACTTTCCTTCCATTTATTTGCTACCTGTTCATTTATAGTCTGGAGAAACTGTGCTTGTTTTCTGATGACTATCACCACAGCATTCAAAATTTTGGGGATTGGCAGTAATCTAGCAGATATAACAAGCTCTGTGTTGGAAGGGACACTTAGTGAGGTCACAGCTGTCAAAGTGATGACTTTGAAGACCTGCTATCAGTAGGACTTAAAAGTCTCAGCAATTTTTATGGAGTTTTGGAGCCTTTTAATTCTAAATCCCTTTCCCTTTTCTGTGCTGGCATAGAATATTCAGAATATCATGTGGGTACAGAACTGGTCGCTTGTCCATTACAGATGTAAACCATGTCAATGTTAGGAACTATATGGTTGGCTTTTTATTACCAGGAAAGTAAATTGTAAAACTTCTGAAAGTACATGGGACAAAATATTGGACAGAACACAGATATAAGAGAAAAGATAGTAGACATCCCAAGAAAGAGGGTGAAAAGCTCAGGATGTGTCTTGCCAAGAAAAATTGTTTGTGTTTCCAGAGCTACAAGAAGCATAGTATGTTTTTTACTATAAACCCAGTCCAAATTCCTTTCAATAGAGCAACATCCTGTAGAGGGTATCCAGTAACAGAATCCATAAGTAAGTTTAGCTGGAGTAAGTAAAGCTGGTAAATAATAAATGATAACTTCTGATCTATAGAACAAGTTTATATTTGAATGTTTATAGGGCATGGGAAAAATGTAACCCCCCTGTGGAGATGAACAGGGGTTCTTTATCCCTACACCTGGGTTATTGGCTCAAAGCCATTATAGATTTTCCTTTGCTTCCTGTCCCTTCCCCTTTTGAGGAAGGAAGCAGATGATGGAATTAAGTTGCAAGTGTATATTTTAGAATATATATGTGTAATGACTGTATCACTGCATGTGTTTGAGGTTTATGTAACTGGGTAAAGGAAAAAAGGCAATTTTTGTCTATGCCATTTAACTGGTATCATATAAAATCAGTTTGAGTCCATGATGAAGAAGTTTTCAGTTGTCTAGATTCATATCTGTGGTTGGTCCAGGATGTAGTGGCATTGCCCTAAATGAAGAGATAAGATTGTACCGTGTGATTTGTCAGAAAAATTGGTGGTAAAGACCTCAAGTCACAAAACTCTGCCTTGCAGATGACATTCCTATGAGGACACCCTCTTTTTTGACCCAGGTGATTTCCATGGATTTCAAGTGGTTTGATTGTCTGATTTTGCAGTTATTTTGTCAATTCTCTCAACATTGCCATTAATAGTTTTGCCATAGATTTTGACAGAAATAAGAGGGAGAGAATTTTTGGAAATTTCTTTCATTTTTGAGAAGCATCTATGCTGCCGAGGAAGCCATAGAATCATCCTATGATTCTACAATGCTTCTCAAAAATGTATTGCCTGCTTTTGAGAGGAACAAAACTGGTCTGGAAGCCTCAGGAGACCAGGCTTTTTTTCAGTTGTTCTTTCTTCAATGGAAATACCCTTCAGACTGTCTTTCCCACAGCATTTTGGTGCTGCAAGACTTGGCTTTGTCTAAAGAAGCTTCAATTCAAAAACATAGTTTACCAAACCTCAGACCGAGCTGATGTTGAGAGTTGGTGAAATTGGTTCAATTTACATTCACAGAAATACTTTTTAAATGTGTTTTCTTGAGGAGAACACTTCTGAATCCAGAGCATAGACCTTGTTCTACCTGTAAGTTAGAGGGTTTCAGTAGTTCCCTGTTTATCTAATGTGTGTAGTTTGTGTTCTTACATTTCTACAAATTTTGGGTTTCTTAGCAGGTGCCAGATTTTCCACATAGAGTCTTGCCTCCCTCTGGAGAATTTAGATTATTTTGAAAATCAGGACAGCCAGAAAGTATATTTAAAAAAAAAAAAAAGCCAACAGAATGTAGTCAACATTTGAATACAAACCATCAATATGAACAGATCACAGACTTGCAGAATAGCAGGGGTTGGATGGAGCTTTAAAGATCAGTGCAGAAAATGCAGTATTTAGATGTAGTGGCAGGTAAGGAGCATTTCCCACGGGTTCAGGGAAGTGCTACAGAGCTCTGGTGAAATCATGTGTGTTCTGTTTGAGAATGCATGTTCCTGTTGTGCATATTGCATTCAAGTCTTATTTGCTTGCCTCTGTATGTAAAGGTTATCTGTTCTCCTTCAGAGATGCTATCTATGATGATGATATAGCTAATGTCCTGATTTGCATGATCAGGGAGTGTTTTCACATTTAAATGTTGGCACTGAGCACACAGAGGTGTCTGTACTCATCCCACTGAATTGATGCACCCAAGCTAGAAGGGTCATCCGTCTAGAATCTTTCCTAATCGCTGGGGAGAGAGATCTTTCTTTGCTGCAAAGGCAAATCCCAAATCCCTGCTAACATAGGCACCTACACGTGATGATTTAAATACCCTCCTTTCTGCCTTCAGCGATCTTTATTAAATATTCCTGCTTTGTCTAAGAATTTATTTGTTCTCTGTCCAACTTGGTGTGAGAAGACTGCTAGGTGTGTATATTAACTCAAAAAGAGTGCTGCTCCTAGCTCCAGAAGACTTGGAACTTTTAAGGAAAGGGGAAGAGACACAAAATGATACACGCATGATGTTACCTATTTAGAGGTAGTGTCACAATACAGAAGTTGTGCAGTCATTGGCTGCTATTTAAAATTCTGAGCACCATTCGCAACAAACATGCTAATGATTGTTAGAAAATACACCCCACTATGAGGTTATCATAGGGCAGCCAGCTACAGGTGGCTCTGTAAAAGCTGAGGGTTGGACCAAATGATCTCCAGAGTCACTTTCCAACCTCAGCCACTCTTATTTGGCGATTCTGTCAATCTGTGTGCACAGAAGTGGATATATCTATATTTAGTTTAGGAATTTAATATTTTGAGGAAGCCGCTCTTTGGAAGTCCAAGTATTAAAGACACAAAAGGGACTGCTCAGTAAATTAGGAACATTAAGATGACATGCAGAATGTGAAAATCGTACATCATTGATACATTGCATGAGGACTGGCAAAGCGAAAAATCTCATTTTGCACAGAGATGCAAATTATTGCAAATCCTCTAATTCATATATATACTGAAGTTTCTTTTTGAAAAAAAAACCAATAAGAGTGTACTAGCAGATAAACTATAATTTCTCTATCACTTCCCAGTTTCTCTATATTCAGCTTTGTCTCTCTAGAACTTTCTCAGTGTCTGATCAAGATACGCTCCTATGAGGGTGCTATGCAAAAAATACTCTCATAAATTAAAGCCTGGCAAACATGCATCTATGCACATAATTTATTAACAGTTGCACATCCCTAATTTCAGCTGCACAGTAACAAAAACTTCAAAGGTCATCTCCATAACCATAGCAGGATTAAGGCACCTTAGGTGTATCTCTATAAGATGGTCACAGTAATTCCAGCTCATCCCCAGCAGCTTAAAAGAGCAAAAGCTCTGTTGGGATCTTCAGTGTGAACATACCAAACTGAATGCATTTGCAAACTCCACACTTCTGCCCATGTAATTATTGATTTCCCCATATATAAAAACTTAGTTGGAAGCTAGTCTAACAGCCTAATTCAAATCCTTCTGGTGTGGAGAACATATGAGAAACCACGAAACTTGGCCTTACAGATCAGAGCACAATATAGCTATGCAGACCAATAGCACAGACTATGAGTACATTTGATTTATTGAAATACTCCAGGGTTTCTACAACAGTTCTACAAATGTAACATTTTTATTATTTAACTTCTTTAATTCTATTACTACAGCAGGTAGCAGAATGGGGCTTTTTCTGTAAGAAAAGCCCGAGGGTGTTACAGTGACACAAATACCTATATCAGGCGCTGTTAAGACATTGTTTAGCTCCATGTCCTCTAGATCATAAGCACATGCATGTATGGAGCATTTGTTTACTTCTTAGGACATGTAAAAGCTTGGTATGTGTAGTAGATTTAGGCAGTTATGGTGTGTTACAAATGTCCTGTGTGTGCACTTCTGAAACTCCTACCTCCTATGTCCTCTTCTCCAGACGCTGTTGATTTGGTTTGGAGCGTATCACATTGCTCACTTTAATTTGTATAGCAAAAGTTGCACTTTTTAAAATTGCCTGTGTATTGGTAATGTTATCTGACAATTCTAACACTGAAACTTCAAAGCCAACACTGTTTATTGAGCTGGCAGAGCTATATAGATCAGTTTATTACAAATGGAAAGGGTTTAATTCTGGTTTGGGTGACATTTTTTGTTTGGCTTTGGTATCCAGGGTTGTTCTAGCTTTTGGTGTTTTCTTACTATTCTTATCCTGCTCAGGCTACGCCAGAACCCACTGGGAAATGTGTGCATTTTTGTAAGGACTTCACAAATATCTTTGGTTACAAAGAAATGGAGTACTGGGGAACAAAAGATGTCAAGGTTGAGTCAGCTTTGGCTAGATATCCAGATGATTTTGTCCTGGAAATTGAGCAAGAACAGTTGCCTTATGAATTTTTATTACCTCACTGTGACAGCCAGATCAAAAAGTACTATAAGGGTAACCTCTCTCACGATCTTTGTCTCAAGTTTTTTCCCCCTCTTGTTTCTTTGACTTAATATTTTGTATAGTTCTTAAACGGGACAGTTGAGACTGAAAAATATATTATTTTGAAACATGTTTAATATATGCTTCTGGCTGTAATTTTCAAGGATTGCATGTTGTATGAAGTAATTTTCCTGTTCATGAAATTCTTCTGTTACAGTGGGTCAAAACTCAGTTCAGGTATCTGAATTCCAGTGGGATGTAACCATCTCACCTATTTGTCTTCCTGAGAGCTGAATTCAGATCCAGAGACAGGAACAAGATGTGGGACATGTTGAAGGACAGCTTGAAACAGCAGATGTAGGTAGTGAGAGTGGTGATTAAATGGAGAAGGGATATAGAGATGTTCTTGAAGGGCATATAAAGATAGGTCTTTGGTGTTTGCTTTTAAGGCAGTTGGATGCCAGTGAATGCTTTTGTTGTAAGGGATGGAGCTGGAGAACATGAGTGAAATTAAAGAGGAATAACTTTTACAAAACTTCGTATTGGAAAGTTAATTGTTCTACTGAGGCTCTTAACAATATTCTTGTAAAAATTGGTTGTCCCTTAAATTCTTGAGATAATGCATCTTTGAAATATTTGAGGCTTTCTAACTGGTATTTTTCCAATGAATAAAATTCCTTTACTACTCTGGTATCAGCTATGTTGCCGTTCCTTCTGCTTCTTTATATTCTTGCTGCCTGGGTGAAGGACAACAATATTCATAACAGCTTTCAGTTCAGAAAGTGTTCACTGAAGTCTCAACTCATAAAGGACTGATGCCAGACATCTTGTCAATGACTAGTCTGCATCCATTCTGATGGTTAAAAGTTTGAGTGCTCAGTCAAAGTTGGGTTTTTTTCAACTTCCTGTTAGTCACGGTAACTCTGCGTCTGTGCTTTTGATGGCAAAACGTGAAGTATGTTTCCCAGCTTTCAGATGAGGCTTGTCCTCTTGCATTACTCAGTAACTCTGAAATGATGTTACATAAAATTGCTGTTAGGCAACAATATAAAGGAATTATTGAGAAATGTCTCGATCTATAAAACAAAAATCCTGCGGTTCAGTGATGTTCTGCAACTGACAATCTGGTTCTCCAGTCCTATGATTTTTTTTTTCTCTTCCCTGTTCCTTATTCAATAAAAGGAACTTCACGTTGAGTATCCATTTAGGAGCAGTAACTAATTTCTCTTTGGGGAGAAGTAAAGTAGGGTGAATGAGTAATTGGTTCCTTGATGATACATGTTAGTCTTAAAACAACATTTTTTTTCAAGAAAAGAACTGCCTGCATTTGACTGGGCTGATTACTGCTAATTTCCAAACATTGCTACTCCTTTTTTTAGTAGTATTATTATTATTATTATTTTGCCCGCACAAACATCTTCATACCTACTGGGATATTTCCAAGAACAGAATTCTGTCATCTCCTTTTCTTCTGGATACCTGGTGAAGGCTTTTGAGAATCAATGACTCATGAGACTTAGCTGGTTTATTCTCAATGTTTTCATGGCAAGCAGTGTCCAGCATTGGGCCCAGGTTTTGCAGTTTGGGAGGCTCTTACATTGCAAGCAAAGCATTGAAGTGAAAAGACTTTTTTTCTTTTCTTACTTAATAAATAGCTAGGTTCAGATGCATTTTCCTCTTTCATTCAATATCTTGTGAATTTAATGAAGAACAAGAACACCAGTACAAATGAAATCACAGGCTTTCAGCAGCATTTGCCAACTGTTACTTGAACTGTGTTAAAATACACAATGTTCTCTGAAGAGCTGGGTTCAAACTTCTGTTGAAATAAGAACACTGATAAGTCATTAGGAGCTCTGGATGAAAAGGAAAGTCAGGACATTGTGTTTTAGGTTGCTCATTACAAAAATGTGTGATGTGGTTGTATTTCAAGTGCAATGCCATTGTAAAAGAGGTGCTGTGTAGACAGGGTGACCAATCTGTGGTTATGCAGAAGGTCAGGTACTGGAAGGGTAAATTTTCCATTGAAGATGCTCACGCAGGAGTTCTTGCTCCAACAGCATGCTGTGCTTAGCCCTCAGGGAGTGCTACTGCAGGTGCTGCTGATGTAGAGAAGTGATTTGGCTGGTTGGTAAATGTACAGGTCACAAGAGTCCTTTGAGTGGTGTGTTCCTGCCCTTGTGTGTAGATGGTACAGAACATGGCCAAAAGCATGGGAAAGAGGAGAGCCGACGTTCTGCCTTGATTTGCCACAGATGTGTTTGAACAAATAAAATCATATCAGGGTTCCCACCTGTGCTTCAGAATGGGGTTTCT
>VWYO01010294.1:0-10026 GCA_013400275.1 Rhadina sibilatrix
CCTCTGGACTGAGTCCAACAGGTAAATTTTCCATTTGGTGATCAGGATCATAAAAAAAATACATTGAAGGTTTTTGCTTCTTGAGTCCCTATCCTGCCATCCATATACTCAAGAGGTGTGGAAAAAGAGGTTGCCACTGAAGAATGAGGCAAAAACTTTGTTGAGTACCTCAGCTGTCTCCTCATCTGTGGTTTCATTTTCCAGCATTGGTTTCCAACATTGATTATCAGGAGAGTTGCCTTCTTTGATATTCTTTTTTTTTTTTTNNNNTTTTTTTAATTTAACATACCTGTAAATTACATTATTTTTTGTATCACATGCCAGGTTCAGTACCAGCTTCACCTTGGCCTTTGTCACCCCATCCTTACAAACCAAACTTCATCTCTATACTCTTCCCAGGTTACCTGTCCTAGTGTCCACTGCCTCTACATTTACTTCTTTCCCTTTAGCTTGGCGAGCACCTGTGCATTAAGAAAGCCTTAATGTTTTACCATATGTGGTACAGTCTCATATGAAATGGTATTTCACAGAAAACACAATAGATTTAATTATGTTTATTCTCTCTTTTGAAAAGATCACAAATCCTCTATTTTTATCCAAACATTTTGGTGATGCTCTAGCTGTTGGAATCATTTTTTTGAGAACATCAGTTTTCATCAGAATAAGACTATTTCTTCCCAGATTGTAAGAGTGGAAGGAAAAAGCTTAGGGTAGGGATTTTGAAGATCCTACAATGTCAACATCAATTTAATTAATTGAAGGACTGCTCATTTTACTGAGCAATGAATGTTCAGCCTGAGTGCATTGTTGATTTGTAAATTCTCTTTTGCATCACACAGTGTTCTGTACACTTTTTATCCTGAGGCAGACTGCATATTTCCTGTTGAGTCAGAGGAATATTACCACTTTGAAGCAGCTCCTTAGCACTCTCTAAATAAGAGGCCATTATAAATATGAGTGACAGATGGAAATACTGACATGCCTGTATCTCAGCCTGAAGATTTTGCAAAAGGATAGTAAGAAGCACTTGGATATTAAGTAAAAGTTTAAGAGAAGTAAATTCACTGACACTGAAAATACCAAGTGTTTTAATATGCAATATAAATGGGAAAAGTAGAATTATTTTCCTTTACACAGTTTGTATAATTGAAAAACTAAGTAATTTTCAAGACTGTGCTGCTTCTAAACATTACAACAGTCATCAAGTTAGTTTCAAAAATCTCTTCTGAGACAAAAAAAAAAAAAACCCAAAATAAAAAATACAGCTTTTGATTCAAAATCATATCATTTAGAACCTGGGAAGGAAGGATTGTAAAATAAGCCACAAAGAAGCATTCATGTATGTTGGTTTATTTTATTTTATTTCGGTTTATTTTGTTTTTTAACTCCGTGCAGTACAGCTTTAGCTGTTGCTTTTACTCTTCTGGAAAACCAAACCAGAAAGGAAAATATTTTAGCTGACAATAGTAGGAATTCCTTAAATTCCTTAAAGGTTAAAAAATAATAAAGATGCCCAAATTTACAGCTCTGACTACAAAGTGACATACATCTTCTATAATCTGTGGGAACAGTAACTACAGTATGATTAGAAATCAAGGCTTTTAGCAAAAAATTTCAGCAAAGCTTTTTACCTTCGGCCATGTGCATTTCAAGGTTTTGGGGTTTTGCCCTCATAAAAAGACCTTTCTTCCTTTGGCCTTGTATTCCTTACAACTAGTGAAAGTATTTTGTATTTGAGGTATCCTAAAGGCAGCCAAGGCCTCTCACAAAATTTCTTGCAGAGCTCACTAATATGCAGCTTATACCAGTCTTAATGCTTTTTATAACTGATCTTAAGAAAAAGAACAGAAGATATTTCACAAAATAATCAGTAGCCCCTTGCATTAGTGTATTTACAAATGTAAATTCTTAGCACCTAATATTTCCTGCTATGCATCTTATCAGACAGTAGGGTACTAAGGTCCTGAACCTGTGACATGGCACAGCAAAGACAGAGACTTGATCTGGGGAAACTGCTCTGTTCCCAGGCCCTGGACTAATGGGGGTGGGAGTCTGTAAAAAGCACTTTGCTTGGGGAAATGAACAAGAGGCATTACGAAGCAGATGCTCTCAATCTCTAAAAGAAAGCTGCCATAATCAGTATACAGCATTCTCTCAGTCAATCCAAGGCTTTACAGGGGGCGGGGGGGAAGCTCAACGAAGTTCTTTTACCTCAGTGTATAAAAGTAAGAGGATTGTCAAACTGGATAGGCAGGAGTCTATCACACTAAAATTTATTATTCAAGTTTAAAGTAAAGCTTTGTTTAGGTTTTAATGAAAGCAAGAGAATTTTAACAACAGAAGTACTGTTCTTTCTTTCTCTCCCTTTCCACATTCAGTTCCTCTGCCCCTGCACCTGCTTTCAGTTTTGGCTTCTTGGCAGTGACGCTTAAAGAGACATCAGCTGGCAGTGGCAAACTGTTAAAAGCTTCCCTGCAATGCAGCTTTGCAAATGCCAGCCATTTATTCACTGGTGCATGCCAGCTTAACACAAGGTTTCTTTTCCTCTCGCTTCTCTGCTCTCAGATTTCAGTTCCAAACAACAGTAAGCAGTCTGAGTCATGGCCTAGCTGTGTGAGTATCCATTAAATGTGGTCACTGCTATCTGTTGTCGTAATATTTTGATCCAAAGGGTGTTGCCTCGAATTTAAAGTATAGCACTGTTTTTTCTTTGCAGACATAGCTGTTGGACCACAAGTTTTGTTTTATTTTGATGTTTGTCCTTTTAAACAGATGGTAGGATAGCTAAGTTGCTAGACCCTGGAATTATTTTGTTGACTTTGTATCTTTCCTCTTCCGCTTTTCCAAGTCCATAATGCTGTTCTAAAAAAAAAAAAAAATACAGGAAAAAAAAAATGAAGACAAAGAAAGTGGCAAGGAGCTTAAGTATTCGACACAAGCTGGCTGTTTCATGTTGCCTTAGAGATCAGAGTTCACTCTGATCTCCTGTGCCCCAGTGCAAATTCAGAGCTATTAGCAGCATCATATTCATTAGACTGACTCCAGAGTTCTATGTGTGGTAAGATAAAAGATTCTCCCCAAAAGGACATTTTTCAATTTACTGCATCACTTCAGCAGAGAGAGAAAGTGCCACAGATGTGCAAAAATATTCCACAGCATGTTTTCTTTGGAAATTTCAAATTTATCTTCAGTTTGTGTTTTCTGAAGGTTCTTTCTAGGCCATCTGGGGAGATAAGGAATGTGATTTTCATAGCTTGAACTACTGAAGCTTTTCCCTGTATTCCAAGAGCTTTCTACAGGTAGTTCTCATGAGAAAGAGTTGTCTTGATGCTGTTAGCATTGATAGGTTAAAAATAAAATTTCAATGGAGAAACATTTTGGCATGGGACAGAAACCAGAAGCCTTACGGACCTTTTGATCTCATGCTCTCTTTCAATAAGACCTGAATGTACTCCCATTCGTCAAAAGATTTATATTGAATTTCATTGAGACTGGGCCAAGTCCTTCTGCAAAAGAGTTAGTAAGAGCAGTGTACTCTAACTTTTTGAGTCAATAAAAGGGGTGTTGCAGAAGAGTTACCCATTAAGGTAACATACAGAAGAATAAACCCATGAGGAATAAAAGCAGGGTTGAGAGGGAGCCTGGGAGAAAATAAAAAGCTCAGGTAGTTAGCATCAGTATAATCAGCAGCTGTATCACTCAGCCAGATTAACATTTCTTTATTAAGCTGTGAAAAAGCTTTAAAATAAACAGTGTGGTCAAAGAAAAGACACATTATTAGTCAAAGGAAGCATAAAGTGAATGCATCCTAACACCTATTTATCCACATTTGTGTTTGAGAAACTGTGAGCTTTTAAGATTGAGAAACCTAGCAGCTACAAACCAGTTGTACTGGAAACTCTTGACATGTGTCTTTCTGTGTTTTAACCCTAGTTGCTAATATTCATGTGCCTACTGCAGTATTTTAAGGTATTTTCTCCCTATTTTATGTAAAAATCAGTCATTAGGCTTGAAGGGTTTGGGTTACACTATCAGGATGAAGGTCCATGAACATAACAGCCAGCTTGCAGGCAAATAAGCCATTGAGCTTTGGTAAGTATATTCACAGCGGAAACAAACATAGTCCTTGAATCAATGTAAGTGCTCTCTGCTGCCCAGAGCCATAGCATAGAGTCATTTGATGTGAATTCATTCTCTGAAGGATCAATTGCCTCAGAGTAGAAGAAAAAAAAGAAAATAGAACAGCTTGAAAAAAAGGCTTTTATATGAAACCTGACTAACACAGAATGGGAAAAAAAAGCAAATTTAAACAGCTTTTATTATGAGGCAAAAAAGGTTTGAAGTTGTGAGCTACGCTCTGCTTGATTTCTCCATATTCAGAGGGGAAGAAAAAGAGTTATCTTTTCTGTGAACAAGAAAGATATCTTTCTTGTACCACAAGAAAGATATCTTGTCTTCGTACCACCAAATAACGTCCTAACCTGATTTTTGGCCAAGTGTTTGGGCCACAAGAAAAGAGAGGTAGAATGAGATCAGAAAGTAAATTTCTGCTTGCAGCTTTGAATTCATGTCCATGATCAATTTACCCTAAGATTACAAGATGACTGAGACAAAGGATGCAGAAAACAAATGTTGGCAATCATGATTTTTAGCTAAACAAGATGGAGAAGAGCTCTACAAAACAGAGGCCTAGCTCTGTTTTCACTTACGTGTGTTTCAGAGATGTAGTGATCCAAAATACTGCAGTAGGAAGTGTGACATTCTCATGGTTTTGGAAAGTTTATTTTGTAAAGTAGATGAAGCAGATATTTGTCTTGCTAACTCTGAAAAATAGGAATAGATTTCATAACAAAATATGTGCTTGGCTCAAGTTTGACTTTGTACCAGAAGAGATTGGTCGCATGCTTGTTGGCCTAACTAAATCCCAAACAGAGTCTCCTCAACAGTGAATAGCTTTGGAAGCTCAGAGGCATCACTGAAAACCTAAAGATTTGACTGAATTATTGAGAAATATTGTATCTATTCCATCTCAGAAAAGCTTCAGATATTGAATAGAAATGAAAGGCCTCTGAGCCTCCATGAACAGACTGGAAAACAACTTCTGCAGGCCCCATGCAGACTACATTCCCCAAATTCATACTATTTTGATCTCTTCAACCCATGTCTATAGTAGGGTTTACACTCCTGACTACTTCTGTTCTCACAGGGCATGAATGGCTCATTGGCACATGAAGCCTATAGCTGAATTCACATCCATCTGCAATACCTCTGGTTAGGTCAAGAAATCAATGACAATTTTAATAGTAATGTATCTTTCAATAGCAGCACAGGACATGTTGGCAGGCATTAACTCTTTACACAATCAGAATAAAAAATGCAACAGTTTGGCTACACCTGTTCTTTTGTTTCTTTTTTTAATTAAAGGAATACGTTAGGAAATTTCCCTCTTATAATTGCTGGCTTTATAATCAGTCATACTTAAATCTCAGTCTAAAATGGCTGTATTAGCTGTAGGCCTGAAAAGATGATCTTTTCTATCTAATAAGTCTAGAAGCAGAATACAGCTAAATGTAAAAGCAGCACGCAAGAAGAGTGGCTTTTAAAAGAATTATAGCATATCAAATTAATCATCATTTTTCACTGCTCAAAACCACATGCCTTTATGCAGGTAAAAACTAAAAATATGTGGAAGGGCAATGAAGGCTCAAATAAGTGCTTGGAAAAACAGTATCAAGATGAGACATTGATAAAACTTAAAGCCAGATATGGTAACACTACCATATTTTGTAAAATTAAACACTGTCTGGAAAACAAAATTTTTCAAACAAGGAAAGAAAGTTTTAATCAAGGCTGAATGTTTATCAGTTTTTAGATGCTCAGTGAAGTTGTCTCACCTATAAGTATTATATACATTTCAGTGAAAATCAAATGAATCAAGTTTTTTTTCTGATTGTTTAATCAAATTACAGCACAAATTGCAATATGTCATTAAAATCCACTATGGTTTGAATTCATATGTTGTGTTACTTGCTTCTTCTCAAATGGAAGGCAGAGTTAGCCGGGCATTGCTAAACAGCTGGCACATTTCAGCCCAGAGGTGGTTACATTTTAGAATAGGCTTAAAAATAAAACATGATGATTTCTGCAATTTTTTTAAATAGTGCTTTTAAGAAGGCTCATGAGAATACTCATATAATAGTGGGTTTCCTTTCCAGGGAACTAGGTTGGTACCTTAAATGGGTACTAAATTGTTCAGATAGTTTGGCAATATGCACCACTAGTATTTGCCCCAATTCAGAGCACGTTGATTAATCACATGCCAAATTTTCAAGCAAAACCACATTGATTTAATTTAAAACATATTTATAGTATTTAATTTGCATGTGCATTCTGTCTACATTAATAACTGCCCCACACTTATATAGACCTTCATCTTGAAGAGTCTTGAAGCAATTTACAACTCCAGAACAAGCTGATCTAAGACGAGCCACACAAACAGATCTCCCCTTTTCCCCATGCAGCTGAGGAGGGGGAAGGGTATCAGCCAGCTGTAGAGCATTGGATTTCGTCCCTGAGACTCTGAAGAACCCTGTACAGTAGATATGATGGCTATGCATGGGAAGAGCATTATGAGAACCCGCATTCCTTTCCTACAATATCAGCAGGGAATTCGCAGCAGTTCAGGCTGGCTGGGGCCTCAAATGCAGCCCTGCCCTGATTTTTACTGTATGTCTTTCTTCCCCTTCCACTCAGACCTACTATTACACTTGTGCTGCCAACCCGAAGGGCAGACCAGACCATTCCTGTTCAAACTGCCACTAGTGTGGTGCAACACATCCACCAACTGTACTCCTCTCTAGCCAGAGAGGTAGGGCCACCTAAGAGACCAGGCCATGTCCAGCCTCTTATGCTTCCTGGTTGGAGATCTAGGGATATGAGAAGCAGGTCAAACTGCTTTCACTGTCTCCTTCCAAGACACCCTGCTTACATACCTATCATGCTGGATGTTTTTAGTTTTCCAGATCAATGACTGTAACCCTTAAAAAAATATAGTCTATTTCTGGCATTTTTAAATGGCCTCTGTAAAACCTATCTTTGCACATGGCTGATTTCTCAAGGCATTTTTCATTCCCTTTGTTTTTCACTCCTCTGGGAAGTACCACAGGATGTAAAATGATAACACCATACATGTTCATGCAGTATTTTGAAAGAAAAATGTTTGACTTTTTTTTTTTTTTTTTTTTTTTTTTTTTTTTTTTTTTTTTTTTTTTTGGTTTATCGTAAACCAGGATAATCTCTCTTTATTAAACTTCTAAATTGTTGCATTTCTGTGTCAGACATGGACAACTGTGTGTCTTACTCTTTTAAATTTAACTTTCAAAGACAGCTAAAAAAAATGAGCTTCAGTTCAGCAAGCAATCTTTCATATTTTCATGTAACCAAAACAATCTAGTACTCACTGATCAAATTCTTTTTCAATCAAAATCTCTTTTTCTTGCTGAAAGTGGGTTGTTTTCCTGTTTTATTACAATAACAAATAAAATATTTTGAAAGCAAAGCAAACAAGAGATATTGCTGGTAAATAACCAAAAACTAATTTCCACCTATAAAACTCCTGTAACTTTGGAGCAACTACCTTAACATGAGAAGAGGCTTACAAAGCATCAGACTGGAAGGAGGCTTAGAAGCTGGTCTTTTCAGCTCTTTTGATATGGTCCTAGAAATATGTACTTTGTTTATACCAAATAATGCTTCCAATTCTACAAATCTTGGGAGTTTTTTTCCCTTTTACTTGATCAACGACTATCACGTCATAAAGCCCTATTATCTTTCTGTTCATTTTCCCAGCACTGGCCAGATCATGCTGCAGAATTCTGCATGCTCAGAAGACCTACCAGCTAGAGATAGTACCAGCTGTCCCTCAGCACAAGGAGTGCCACTGTTCTTTGAATGTTTTGCTTAGGGTAGATTTGGCAGGTCAAGGTGGGTCTCAGAAACATGTAAATGAGAAAAGTAAACACAGTAGATGGAAGCCAGCCGTAGGAAGCAAGAAGGGTAATTTCTCCGTGAATTTCCCTTTATTTCCCTTTTTTACAGCAATCGGATTTTTTCCCCTTCATTTCCTGTAATCATGGTGTGCATATTGGTTTGTGTCTTGCATACACTCCTTACTAGTGAAGTTTTGGTTTTAGAGAGAGAGAAGTAAAACAGTTGACTTTATTTCCCGAATATGTAAAGACTGATTAAAAACTCATTGACACCAAGAGAAGAATTCTCACTGTCTTAAGCCAGCTCTGGAAGGGACAAAGTATGATCATTTGAACAGTCAGCTCATGTTTGCCATCACACCCAGGATCATATACTCTATTCACTCATGGCTTTGTTGGAATTGTCTGTGTAGAATAGAGTTCAGTGCAGGATGTCTCTACGACAGAGCACAATAGAGGGCATTAAAGTACCCACAGTTGTCGTCTAGTAAAGAAACGTGCCTGTGTGAGGCTCCCCAGGCTTCTGACTGAAGAACTGAGGCATTATTCACTGAGTTTATCTGGAATGGAGCACATGCAATCTCTTTCAGAGTTGTCCTTCCAAATATTATTAATATGAACTCTAAGCTTAGAATCTGAATAACCTGATGAGCAATAGATTTTACTTTTATGGTGGTTTTAGATTATGCATAAAGTACTTTTTCTATGAACATTGCCATTGAAAGCAATGCAGTTTATCCAGAAAAAAGTCTAGAGTTAACCTTAAAATGAACCAAAGGCAAGGAAAGGGAAACCAAATATACAGGTCCTGAACAAACCATTACCTTCTACAAATGTGTATAAACTTGAATGAAAATTACTGATACACAAGCAGCAGAAATTTGGCTTTTTTAGCCTCATCTTACTAATAGGTTGGGCAACTATTTACAAAGATATAACAAGTCATAACAACTGAATTTTATTATATTTGAGTAATTCACACTCTAATTGTAAGGTCATTATCACTAGTAACTGGACAAAGTTCTTTTGTATACTTCTCTACTTACGTAAAACTCTATGCATGGAAAAAAACAACACAACAACAACAACAACTGCCCCCCCAAAAAACCCCTGGATTTGGGGCAGTAAGGAGAAGAGCCATAGGCCATCTTCCCCAGCAGGCTGGCTAATACTCCTGACATCTGCTGCATCCAAGAATAAGTTATCCAAGTTAAAGTCCCTCACCCTTCCAATCTCCACTTCTCCCTCCTGTTTCAGCATGTGTAGTGCACGTTGCAGATGCTTACTAATTTTATTGGTTTGAAGACTTCAACCTTTCTTTTTTCTTTTAATTTATCAAACATCCTAGTTGGTGGGAGCCTTCATCCTTTCAACAAGACACAGATGATAGTGGAGAAATAACAGCCAAACTCTGGCATATGCAGAAACAATGACTCACACAAGCATTCTGTTAATATACACACATTTTTAATTTTATTTAATCTGTTTGTATGTACATTGGATAGTGCTGTAGGCATGCAAGCAGTCATTTTAGATGCAGAGAAAAGATGATGTGAAAAATTACTGAAAGGGATTCTAAAGGGATAGTGGGGATAAAAAGGACAAGAGGAAGAGATGAGAAAAGAGAAAGCCTTGAAGAAGATGGGGGGATGTCTAGGAGACATGGGGAAAAGACAGTATCTCTGCATTGAGCTGATTACCTCAATAGGAGAAGCTGGAGAAATGCCACGGCATCCCAGAGCAACACATTTATCTTGAGAACTTCCCAGTTATAAAGGTTTTCTTTTATTTCTTTTATTTTTCTCTTTAGTCCCCCTTCCCACATCTATCTCCTTTGGATACTTTCTTTTAGCAAAGGAGCAGGCATATAATGTCAATTTTCACACCATTCTTCAGCTTTCTCAAAAGGCAGGAATTTCTAAGAAATGGAATCTTACATGCAAGCACAACAAATCTACTCTTTCCAGATAGAAAGCTTTTAGCTTTACACACCCCAGTCACATCTCCATGTCTTATACCTGAGTTCAGCCTTTTTGAG
>VWYO01010294.1:10052-47533 GCA_013400275.1 Rhadina sibilatrix
GGTATTTAATTTAGGTTTCTACCACAGACATCAGGAAATTCAGGACACTCAGTATGTAAAACCAAAATTACACTTGTTTATTCTCTCCTAAGGGCACCTTGCTCAGGTTGTGCATCTTGTTTATGCATGCCTTATTTTACAATAATCAATCACTGCTGCTCAGCTAAGGTGATGGAATATTGATTGTCTTTTCTTTTTGTCTCTCTCTCTTCTGCCACATACTCCTCTTCCTTCCCCTTTTCCTTTCTCTTTTGCACTTGCCATAGGAAAGGAAAAATGAAAAAAAAAAAAAAAAGGCAAAAGGGAAAAAAAGGAAAAGATGCCTTTGGGATTCCTTAAGTCTGTGCTGGCAGGACTCCTTGTCTGTGGTGCAGGTGTGCAGGAGACCTTCTCCATGTCGTCACCACAGCAACCTGCCTGTCTAATCTGCTGAATATAAAAAATTAGAGAAAAGCCATCCACCCCCTTTTACTCCATCCATGAGCCCAACAGAAGGATATAGTTTCCAAGCATTCCTCATAATTCCCCAGCCATTGCCCAGGCAACAGCCACAAGGAGCTGGCAGGCCCTGTGGAGAGAAAGCAGTCCTTGTGGAATTCATTCCACCACCAGCACCGAACACTTCCCTCCCCCACCTTATGATTCTCTGTTCTTTGCCCTACACAAATGTTGCATGCACGTGCATGCACACACAGCCTTGCACATGCAGTGCTTAGACTCTTGCATGTTGCTTCATACCTTCCCCCCTTTGTAGCAGGTCAGATCAGGAGCACATGCATTTCATCACCCCTGACTTCATGCGACCTCCTGTTCCCAGAATACACAGAGGGAGAGGCCAACAGAATATTTCAAAGATGTCATTGCCTGAATATTTATTCTAAAATGACCCCACGTCCCTTGTTTTGTGTCTCTTTTAATTATTCACTATTACCAATAACAAGATAAATGTTAGATCTAACTTTGTAAAGTTCAGCCTCCCATAGGAAAGAAACGTAAGTTTTACATTACATGGTATTGTTGAGCTCATATTGCTCAGCAGCCAGATACTGCAGTGATAGATACTTCAGAAATGCCAGCTGAGAACTCAACATAAGCATTTAGGAGAGGTTATAAAAAGAGGGGGTTGGAAGCCTTTGAAGGTATTTACATCTCTGCTCACCTTTCAGATGGGCTGTTCTGCTAGAAGTGTGTTTATTGTCTAGAGAAAGGATTGGTGAGAGAATATTCCTTATCAAAGCTCGTGGTTTAAAAAGCAGTCCCTCACAGTTTCAGTTATGACAGCTGTTTCTGGGATATGAAGAGGTTTTTCAGACTCTGGGCTCTCTATCCCCTGTATCCAGCAGTGAAAGCTCTCATTTGTCTTCCCACCATCATGTTGATGCAGCTGGGTTTGACGCTGCTTACCTCAGCACTTTTTTTTTGTTAAAAGACAGAAGGCTTACTTGTGATCCCAGCCTTTTCCTATCATATGACACTCAGCTAGTGGTTTTGGTGACTTATTTACTGGCACTAACCCAGTAAAAACAAAAATGAACATTCACAACTAATAAATCCTTGAGCCCAGATAGCTTCAGCTACATTAGTAGGATTACATCAAACTGTCCAGACTGATACCAGTGTTCCTGGGAATCTGAAATCTAGCAAGGACAGTGAGGGTGTCTATTTCATCCTCACTTGAGCTGGTCTTTGATAATGTAATGTACAGAATAGATAGGTGTACAATGCTAGAAAGAGATGTGCATTAAAAAANTTCCTCTTTCTTCTTGGATTTATATGGACACTTCTAGTAAACTAAATAGTATAATAGTATAAACAGTCTGCAGAGCATAATAGCATCAACTCTGCCAGAACGAGGGACACTGGAAGAGAATTTCCATCTTTCTCAGCTGCAGTGAGGGACACCATTTTACTGCAGATGAAAGGTCAAAAATGTTTAGCTAATGCAAATCTGTGCTGTGCTCTACTGCATATAGGCTGAGGTCAGTTCCCCCTGTAACATTATAGCAAGTAAAAGCATTCCTTCAATGTGCTGATGATAATATTGTTTAGCATTGCATCCCTCTTTCTGATCACTGTAACTTCCTTACAGATCTGAGGTGTAATATTTCCATCAGTAACAGGGCTCTGCTCTCTAACCTTTTGACACTGCTCCCTTTAAAATCTTTCCACATTGCAGCTCAGTGGGGAAATAGTAGCTTTGTAAATTCTGTAACTTGCAGGCATGATTCTTTGACAATACATTAATCAGTCCAGAGTTTGATAGTCTAGGATGTGTTGCACAGAGGAACTGTTCCTTGTAGTCTTAACATATGCCCAGCAATGGACAAAATATGAATATTTTCTATGTTCTGCTGCTATAGAAATGAAAACATATATGTCTAGAAAAATGATTGGGAGAGAAAGGAGGGTGTGCTTGGTACTCAGCTGTGTCTTCTAGAAAGTTCTCTGGGAAGTATGTAGATAAGATTTCACTGAAGGGGAAAGTAGTGGAAGTACTGATACATGCTCTTAATAAAAAAAAAGTTTGATAAACCAGGCATTCTGCCACTCTATGGCATCCACTCACTGGAGCAAAACATGAAAAAGTTAAGAAGTGAGAAAGTATGACAGAAAGAAAGAAGTTTCTGCTGTTAAGCTTGGTGGCTAAGGAGGCAGCAATTCAATGTCAGTGCTGCCACAGGTTGTGTGCATGACCCTGGTCACAACAAATTGCTTAATATTGCATTGACTCAATTTCCCATCTGCAAAGTAGGAGGAGCAATTCTTTGTCAGATGTTATTTATGTTTTTTTCTTTATTTTTCAGCATAAATTTAGTCTTTTGTTTATTTGAATTTCAGAACAATGATTTGTGCTTATGTGTCTACAACATTGCCTTACAGATTGGAATTTTTATTTCCTATGTGATATCTACATAGGAAAGAATTTTCAAATTTTCAAATTAGGAAATCTGTGCAGCAGAAAATGGATACTGTCCTGTAATTAAAAATACAGTACATTGAGAAAGACAGCTTTCTTCCCTATGGTACAGTTAAAATCCTAACAACTTGCATGGTTTCCAGGAATCTGGAAAACTAGAGTAAAGGTATGAATTAAGTTACTGCAAAAGCAGAACTCCAAAAATCTGAAACAAATCCAGAGTAAATTATTTAGGATTACTGCTTAACTAAGTTCTTAAACTTCTTGAACTTACTGTCTTTTGCCTGTTTTAGTTTTACTCAACATTTCATCCATCTTTGGGATTCAGCTTCCTGGAGGTAAATCAGAGGTTTGTGCTCTTTTAAGCAAAGGGAGAATACTGTTGTTTTAATGATCAAAGCAATAGAAAGACATGTTCTAATCTCTGGAAATAAGCTTTATACAGGATGTTACCAGCATGCCACTACACTTCTTAGGTGCTCAAAACTGCATGTCCCCAAAGGAGAGGATTTTTTTTTTTTTTACTCTGATGAGTACAGCCACTTCAGACAAGCAGTACAGTTGTCTATGTAAATGTCAGCATATTTGTCTGACCACTACAGATGTCCTTTTAGCTGAAAAAAAAATCAACTCTCATATATTAAGTATCTCTGTCTGTTATTTAAAAGTGTCAATGTATAGCTCTATTTTTCTGAATATAGCAGCCTTACACCACATTCACAGAATCCTCATTCTACCTGTATACTCTTTTATGGTTCATGACATGAAAGACCACAGATTTGAAATCCTGCTTGCTTTTTATGAGATAAAGATGGTTCCTATAATACTGATAATACTCCATCCAGAAAAGCAGAAAATGTTATATTTTTCTATCATCCAGCATTCACTTGTTTTCAACTACATTCTATTAGACTTCTATACAGATAAAAGTGGAGACAGGAAATAAACCTGCCATACTCTCATTAAGCAAAAAGTTCATAGGCTATAAGGTCAGGGAGGGATCAGTGTGTTCCTCCAGGCTGACCTCCAGCCCAAACTCACACCATTAGACTTCCCTAGAAGTCCTTGATTAATTGTAATAAGTCATGTGGTTGAGCTGAGAATAGAGCATTATACAGAACAGTATACAGTCTTCTCCCTAAAAGACCCATTTTCACAATCATTGCTCGACTGGAATACCAACTGTAACTCATGTCAAACAGATGTTTATTCATTGAAGGAAAGAAGCTTACAGTGCAGTGGCACTGAATATAGCCCCAATAATTCTCATACAGCACATCTGCCTTTCAAAATTTCTTTGGAAGCAGACCTTCAGTTCTATGGATGTTTTGTTCTCCTGTTTTTTGCTCTCTTATGCTGGAAGATAGTCCTTTTGACTTTGTGTCTTTTTTTAATGTCCTGACTGTAGATTTAGTTGGATGCAGAATTTCCAAAGTATGGAATCTAATCAAGAGAGGCTTCATTCAAGTCCAAGTTCAGTGACACATGAGGCCCAAGTTAACCTTGTAAACATTTCCATCTCTTATACCTTTCTTAGGCTTAATCAGACCAGAAGGAAACTGCTTTATGGTAAACTTTGTAGGTAATTCCCTCCTCTTGGAGAAATATTTACAATATCCCTGGTCAGCAGAACTTAAGTGACAAAAATGAAATAGTAGTACATTAAACTTTTCTGGTCCTTCTCTTCATACATTATTCTAGGAAGAAATATGCTTTAGGTGTACTAAAATCAGCAGTCATGGAATCACCTGCACCTAAATAAGTCACTGTACCTAAATAAACACTGACAGGAGAACTATAACTCTGCACCTGCAATCACTGGAGGTCAATGAAAAGTTTGCATTGCCTGGAAGCTTTGTTTTCTGTCAATCACAGACAGACAGCAGTGCATTTCTATCCATAAGTGCTTGTTCAGCAAAAACATAGGTAGATACAGAAAACAAACATTTAGAGGGACTGGCAAAATGGGAAATATAGGCATAATTAAACAAACGAACAAACAAACAAACAAAGCCCCAAAACACTACTACTTTATATATGCAAATTCCCAAGCAATGTCTTTGATATAAAATTATATACATAAGCATAAGAGTTGGGATAGAAAATACATATTAATGCATGGCTATTAACTATATAAGTGACCAAATACTGACATAGGTAGTTCCCTAAAAAACTCTGTTGCTTTTTCCTGCTTTTCTTCCTGCCCAGCTAGTACCTGCAGAAGAACTGGCAACAAGTCTGAGTCCAGGAAGGGAGGTGAGGTACAGGAGCCTTACCAGCGCTTTCAGGGAGAATTCTCTTGGCAGCATGCAGCAGCTCATGGCAGCACACAGGCAGGCAAGGCACAACACAGCTTCCAAGGGTGTTGATTAGGCAGGGTTTATTTGGGGGCTCCCACACCAGCGGGGAGCGGCACGGCTCTCACAGGAGAGAGGGGGAGGGAGAGAAGGGGGAAGAAGGGAGAGAGGGGGAAGGAAGGAGCAAGGAGGAGAGGGGGCAAGAGGCCAAGTAAGTGGCCTTCCCCTCCTGTCCTCAGCCCAAAAGGGCTTTCCAGTGAGGGGGCAGATCCAAGGCTCAGACCAATGGGATACTGAGAGTAGGAGAGGTTGGGTAACAATTGGGTTACAATGAATGGCAACTTAGGGGGTGGTTTACAGCAACTTGGTAATGAACCATACATTTTGGAGGAGAACAGAACCATTTAGGAAAAGTGAATTACCACAAGAAACTCCTTCTCCAGTATGCAAAGTACAAATAGCATTTATTTAATTTGCTAAGGAAAGAGTAGGGATTTCTTTCCCATGTCAAATAAATAGAATAAATAAAGAACTCAATGCTGAGCTCTCTTTTTAATTTTTTTTTTTTTTACTATTAAGTCTACAGAGATGTGATGGTGCAATTACAGAGATAAAATTCTTTAACTAATATCTAAGCAATACGGAAGAGCCCCCTAACATCTGTCCCACAAGAATCCTCTGTTAAGATGTACCTGCATTACATTTCTCAATTAACTTTTGCTGTGGGATATAGAGCATATTTGTAGTTAAGGGATGTTTCAGACTTAAGGTGGATCATATGAAGTACTTAGTCCAATGCTAAAGAATTCCTGTGCAGCCTTGGATGTTTTTCTTGATCTCTCTGAATACCATTTGTCTATTTGCACCAAGAGGGATAACAGACTTGGTTTCCCACCTTGACTCTGTCTTTCTTGGTTAGACTTTAAAGCCATCAGGAAGTTAATTTTGGATGGATAATTAAAGAGAGCCCTGATCTTCATCAGGACTTCAAGACAAAAGAGTAGCTCATATTATCAGTAGCATTGTTATTACTTGTATGATTGCATGGTTGGTTAGCTGGACACCACTGAACCATTACTTTGCCTGTGGAGAGAACAATCTCTCTGACTTTATTAGAATAGGTTTTAAGCTCATACAACCCTGTCCATATCAATGAGATATCAAAGATCAATATGAGTCAAAGGCTGGCAGATCTGTGAAACTTGTTTGACAAGAATCTTATTTCACCGAGAAGTACTGTGAAAAAAATTGTAGGTGGTCTTTAAAAAGCTTTCTCAGTCTTTTAACAGAAAATACTGGCATGCATTGAGTTACACTTCCTCTTGAAAGCTGCATTAAATATGTTACCCTATTATTTTACCACTTCTTTTTCTTGCCAGTCTCACCAAGAAGATAAAACGGATTGTAGAGCTTGGAAGTTATGCTTCTGAACCTGATCCATGAGAGTCAGTGAGGATTTTTCATAGGAGCAGATAAACATTAGTAAAAAAAAAGCTAGGCTAACAAGATAGCATGCCATTCAACCTCCTGTGTGAAAACTGATATATAGGAAATATCTGTATGGATAATAGACAACATAAGGTACACCATGTACTAGCCCTGAGATCTAACTCTATGAAGTCCAGAGAAAGGTTGGATTTTGGACCTGTCTCTCAAAGGATTTGAAAAGTAAAAAGCATAGTAGTAACTAAATTTAGGTCTGAATAACGCCATTATCCATTTTAGGAGACAGCAGAGAAAAGCTGGGAGAAGGATATTGAAATTTTACTTCATCAATGAAGAAAGAAATCTTTCTTAAACAAAACTTTGCAATAGCTTGTAAAAGCAGTCAATATAAATGGTGTACTGCTATTAGAAACTGCCATACACCCAAGGTTAGCCAGTATTTAGAGACAAAAGATAAAGTCAAGACTATGAGCTTTACCACCAAAAAATTCTCATGAAACGTAAAGGCATTATAATTCTCTGTTGTTTATCCTTCTGTCACCAAAAACACCTGCTAAGGCATTCTAAATCTGTTTTTTTTTTTCAAAGTATAGCTCTTCACCAAAAGAAGTCAGGAAAAGGCACTGTGCAGACATTATCTGCAGCATTAGAGTACAACTACTAAATATTGAACTATACCTCTAAATTATTAGGTCAAGGCATATTCTTAAAGACTTTTAGTCTTTAGTCTTTAGTCTTTAGTCTTTTCTGACAATCATCCCATGTAATGAGTATTTGAAAAAAGCAGACATACACAAGATGTAAGTTCTCCAAAATTAAACAATCCAGCACAGTTCAATCACTGACTGATCAATTTTCTGTATATCATTTCAGCAATGAAAAACTGCAAAACATCTTAAAGGCCTAAATCATTCTTACTAATGCCTTCATATCTACTGTAGTGCAGTATGCTGCTCTCTTGGTTTTCACTACGTCTAACCATGTGAAGTTAGTGGCATGTGTGCTAGCCTGACAATCATTGTCTTTCTAAATACCCCACAACAGAGTGGTCTGATAAAGGGATCGGTCTTCAATTGTAGTTTCTGATGTATTTGAACAGCATCAAGGACTAATCTACTCTTTCTGTAACTAGAAGCATTGTAAGAAATATGAGAAGGGTACTGTAGCTCTATCTGCGGTTAGAACCCAATTTCAATGTAAATGTCACTCCAAAATATCGGCAGAATTTAGGCAGCACAGCTACTTTGTTTTCAACAGCTGCATCCTGGAATCCTTGTAACATCTTGTCCACTAACATGAGTAGATATGAAAGTCATTTACTTTTATTCTATGCATATGGTCCCCTCCAATCCAGCAAAATGTCTTTTGATTCAGAAAAGCAAACTAAGACATTATTTCCAACTTGCCTGTTCACCTAGCCTTCATATAAATAAACAAGGATACACACACATATAAGCCTTCATTCAGCTAATAATTGCAATAATTTGAGCAAAAGCACAAAAGATCCAAAATGTATATCATTAAGTTCTTCTGTATCATGAAAATATTACCAGCAATAGCATCTGATCCTGTGTTCGTAGCAGTTTCCTTAGGTACTGTGGGATGACATATAGTTCTTTCTTGTGAAATGAATGTATATTTCAAAGTTGGGCTCTAACAAAGTCTTTGTGTCTTGACCAGGGAAAGCAGATTTGCACTGTTTATTAGAAAAGGGAGGTGAAAGCCTTACTGAGTTGTACTGATCAGAGGATCAAAACAAATAAGGGAGACCGAGTGAGTGCTTGATTTCAGGTTAATAGATAAGGACATTAAAGTTTCACAGTTTTTCAAATATATGAGCCAAATCCATAACAGAATATTCAAAACATTATCTGGAGATGACCAGACCCATAAACTGATGCAATTTGTGAGTGCAAACCTCAAATATAATGTTCGCTCTTGTCTAGGCTTGGTGTGAATATTTAATTTGAGAATATTTTCCTTGAATTTTTTATGAGTGTGGTCTTTTTACTATTATGCAAATGGAGTTTATATTCATAGCCAAAAATAAAACAAAACAAAACAAAACAAAACAAAACAAAACAAAACAAAACAAAACAACAACTTGTGCTAAGTTTTCTCTTCATTACTTTTCTTGCTCCTAGCTCTCTTTATTTTCTTTATACTGAGTTATGATTCTTATCTGTCACCAGAAGCAGCACTAAAAAAATAAATTGTTTAAAAGAAATCAGGTAAAATAATAAAACATTCTCTACTAAAATAACCAACACCAGCAGGAGTGTTCATTAATTAGATGTAAATATGCATAGTAATAAATCACAGCAGAGAAAGACAGAGAGAGAAAAAATTAAAAACATCTCATCTACACTTCTTAATTTAATATTCTATTAAAATAGAAGGAGATGTTCCATAGGCAAGTTTATATATTTCTGATTTTTTTGATAGGCTTTCTTGAATTATTACGGTGCTATTCTCTTTCTCTCACATGTAAATAATAGCATAAGAGACAGAAAAAGAAAATATTGCTGTGATCTTATTGTTCCCTTAAAACAATTTACAAGTGAAATTGGAACGTTTTCTTCCCAGAAGGTAGTAACTCCATCTTCATTATGTGTTCCTCAGAATTGTTCTTCTTCTAAAAATTGTAGTAGCAGAGTGGTAGCACTTCCCATGCTGGACAATTCAAAGCCCATCCTCGCTTCTGAGAGTATGACAGCCTTTGGAAGGAGGCTAATCTTACTAAACTTAACGTTAATATTTGGCAGGTTTGGCAAGCAGAGTGTAGTAAAAAAATGTGGCACTATTTTTGATCATATTCAAAAATATAATTCCCTGAAGACTAAAGGGTGCTGTGGGGAATGAGGCCCTGAATTAGTTCTTCCCTTTTTGCAGAAGACAGTTTCTAAGAAGTTCTGTTTAATTAGTGTGGCAGTAGCCCCTGTTTTGAGTCTGGTTTTTCAGCTGTTTGTGTTTACAACTTTCTCTCTTAGAATTGTGCCTGGGAAAAAAAAAAAACAACCAAACAAACAAACAAACAAACAACATCAAATCCAAATGGACCCAAAGAAAAGGAAATGGAAATTTTTCTTTCTTTTTGTGGAAGTACTCACTTGCAGAGCATGGGAAATTAAAAAGTCCTTCATTTACAATAAGCTCTACTTAAGAAAACTAAACAACTCAGTGTGTTATCAACATTATTCCCATACCAAATCCAAAGCATTGTACCAATTACTAAGAATATTAACTCTATCCTAGCTGAAAATGATCTTTTCCAGACAGATTCTTAAGGGTTATCCACAGGGGAGTAAGTTGTTTAGCTATTATTTGAATAGCTTTCAGATCCACTGATGCACCAAAGTTAACAAGACAGTTCAACTAAAAACAGCCTTAAATGGAAAGAGCTGGGGTGTGGAATCCTGTATTTAGAAAAAAAGGTGAATTGGCTTCCACTGTGAAAATCAAAGACATTGAAAGTTAAGGCTAGAGTTATGTCAATTCAAACTATTGTGGATGATAAATAAAACCACAATAGGACAAAGTAACAACCTTAGCTTTGATTTTCTGGCTTTAGCCTGGGGCTCATAAGCAGATGAACTATTAATATTGTGGAACAGAAAGGAATGGATACATTTTATTTACTTTACAGTTCATATTCACATATAGTTCACATTGTAGCAAACAACTAAAAAATCTATGTAAGAAAAATAAAATGCTTTTATGTCCCTTATTCTGTGAAGCCCAAATACAGATGTAAATTGGACAGATATCCTTTTGAAGTCCAGATAACTGCTAAGTCAATGTTACATTGTGCTCCAGTTGGAAGGAACACTTGTGTGCGTCTACATAGTGCAGAGCAGAAGTTTGCAGTGGGTTCCAACTCTTCATTGCACACACAGTAAGCATAGTCTTAACATAAATCCACTTTAGATCAAAGTTCTCAAGTGTAGATCAGGAGCACTAACTTCTGCTATGATATGGTCCTTCATAAATCTTACATGTTCAATAATAGTATATTATTCTCACCTATAAAACTGAAGATAATTTATCCTCACAGAAAGCTAAAAACAGTTCTCTCTCAGACTTATATTTGATATAGTTTCTGTTATTATTTGCTAAATATGCTGTCATGAAGGTTTTGGAAAAATATCTATGGCATGACGAAGAAAAGAAAAAAATGCAAGAAATAGCTGTTTGCAAAGCACATTAACTGCAGAAACATGAAAGCTGACATTAGTTAAATATGTGTACTTGTTTCATAAATGTACAAATCACTGACTATCTGGCTCAGTCAAAGATGCACGGCAAGAGAGCAAACAGAAATGCAGCTCTGGAGGTAATGGTGAGAGTTCTCAGGGAGTGCTTCTTACTGTGTAGACACAAACTGACAAAATCTACTTTTTTGGTGGTTTCCTCTACAGTACATGATGACAATACTTTTCACAGACCTCTATAAAACTCTAGGTATATCCTTCCCCCAGAGTCTGCAGTTATAAACATTATAGTGCCTATTCACTGCAGTGCTCCCATCTACTAAGGCTGTGGAAGGTTTGAGAAGTACGGAATGTCTGTGTTGAATAACAACAAATCTATCTTATTTCAAGTGCCCCTAAAGCACTTCTAACAAAACCATGTATCCAGCAGCTTTCAGTTTTCTGAGTATGTGGGGTGCATTACTCAAAACTTGATTCCAGCTGTTGTATGTCATATTTAAGCATCCACATCACAGCTTCTGGGGCAGTTACTTACCATGTTAAAGACTGCCTTACCCCAATCTTTTTCTCTGCTTCATTTAACCACATCACAAAGCCTCCAGTTCAAGGGCCATCCAAACTTTTCTTCTATTGTTAGCCCCCACACGCTGCCTCCTAGTTTGGATCAAAGTCTTTCTTTCAGCCACACAGGTGCTACTTTGCCCACTCTCCGGTCAGCTTCCAGAAGCCTACCTCAGTTCTGCTCCTGGGATATTTAGAGAGGGCTTCCTTCCAGAGTCATGATTCCTGCTCTTCTCTACCAGTTATCTCTCCTTTTACAATCCTCGAGGGATTTCAGATATGTCTACTGCTAATAATTGCACAAGGAGCTACCACAGAATCCAGGAAAGAGCCCAGAATTCTCCTGTAACTGTATACAGATGGGAAGAAACAAGAGCAAGAAAGGTGATAAACCATGGGACTGGCTCTTCTTCCATTTTATTCAACTATGGATCAAGAATATTTCCACTAAAATTACTCAAATTAAGTAAATCATACTTAATTCATACCATACTGAGTTTTGGGAGAGGTCATTCTCTTGCTTCCTCACTCCTATATAGTGTCTAGAATTGAATGATCTTGCAGGCTGCATCAGACATTGTTCAGTAAGCAGTTTTGTCTTCATAAAAGCTTTCTGTTATTACTATTATCAACGCTCTTCTTTTCTTCATCGTGTGACAAAAATGGCACTCTCCTGGATGAAATGTATATTAATTTCCCTATGAAAGAAAAGAAAAAGGCAGCTGAGGGATCATTTATCATAGTAGACCAAGGCATAAGTTTTTTTAGACAGCTCTTACTTTTTTGTATTCTTTCCTTTTCTAGGTTTTTTTCAATCATACAAGTTCTCAGCTAAAATTCCTTCCAGAGTTTTCTAAAAGACTGAAGCACATACAGTGAACATTTACACCAGGAAAAATGGTGCCAAACAAGAAATACATTATTTCATTTTTTCCAACAAACTGCTCACTTTATCCTCTACAATCTCATTGATAAAATCTGTTTCTTCTACCTTATGGATCTAGTCATCCTCACAATTTTTGATCCCTCTGATTCCAACAATATTTCTCCTTTAAATTCTTAACTACAGTCAAAATGCAAAGCTTAACACCCCAGCTGTTTGAGAAACTTTATAGGATTTCTTCAAATAGATGCATTTTATAAGGACATTAATGTTTGAAGAATGAGGATATAACAGACCTTGTTTCTAGAATAAACTCTGCATTGATTGTAGAGCATTAAAAAAATGCATCATTTGGAAACCTTTTGCTAGAATGTGACGCGACGTTGGCTATATGTACTGAATGGCCTTTATTATCAAGTGTGTAGTGCTTTTGTTATTAATTCATTGCACGTGCAAAAAGCATATTTTTTCCTGGATCAGAATTCATCCAAATAAAAGAGTTTTCCAGTAGAACTCAGAAGATATTAATCTATTAGAGCAATTCTCTCTATGAATTTTCTTTTTTAAAATCTTTTTCTTTAAAAAAATACATACTAGAAGCACCAGAGTTGTTGAAAGGGAGCACTGAAAATCTTGGTGTATAAACAAACTTAAATGGGTACTGCATTTTTCTACTCTGTTGTGCTTAGGTAAAACTGATTTGGTTGAACTCAAGCATTCATTAAAAAACTCTCTTTGAAACAGAGAAGAGGGAAGAAAAATTCAGCCTCTGCCTCTATATACATTTAAGAGTACATTAAGGTAAGTTTTTCTGTGATACCTTCATACACAGTTTTCGAGCTCTCAGCTAGATAATTAATTTTCCACAGGATGGTCACAAATATCTATAGCTATAGTACCCATTCATAAGCTTTTTTACACTCTCCAATTCCAAAATTGTCCATTATATAAAGGTTAAATAATTAAGCCATCTAAGCTACCTGAGTGGATTCTAAGTAGATTAGAAATCAATATGGTGCCCAGTACCACAGATCTGAAGTTTTCTGTCTCATATTCCTCATAATCTAGTACAGGTTAAGGACTTGCCTAGTTGTGCTCTTGTTAATTTAAAAATGGGGACATTAGACCTGTACAGTCTAAGCTACCTGTCCAAGCTCAAAAAAGATGTTTGCATTAGGAGTGGAAGCCAGCTCCTGCAAACTGAAGAAAAATATCTTAACTGACAGATCATCCTTATCTATATTCTGATTAAAATAGAAGAATCTATATAAAAAGAAGTTTGTTCTGCTCTTAGACACAAAATGTCTCCAGTAGCCTTTTTCTTCATATCTTTTAAATTTTGATTAACCTCAAGGTATTCTACATGCAAACTAGCAAGGATGCAAGACCAGAGCAAAAGCACTTTTCAGTACTGCTTAGTCCATTTGGATGTCAGTCAAGCAGCCAACTGATACAAGTAGCAAATTAAAGTATGTGCATATGGGACTCCTAGCTGCCCCTCCTGCCACAGCATCACTGTGAGCAGCAGATTTCAACAAGCTTCTGAATTAGGCACATCAAATTAATTCATGGTTATTTTTAAGGAGCTGAAGTCCCAGGCCTTCATTCTCAAGTTTGGGAGACAAAATGAGACATCAAACCTGACACATACACTTCAGTATCTAAAACACAATGTCTTTTAGAAGCAGATTACTTACATGTGCAACTTTTTCATAGTACAAGAAGTGAAGAACAACGTAGAAATTATAGAACGGTTCACTTCCCTGACCAAACCACGAGAACAAATTTACAGGAGAGGCAGTACGACATGCTGTCTCTCAGAATATATACACCATCTGTGTTCCTCAGAAAGAATAAGTTTATTTTCCAGAATGCTAAAGAACATATTTCTTCTGTTTTGGGTAACTGTCTCAGACACTGACATACATTTCCAGGGAAAAGGCTGCATCAATTTTTTTAAACATCTCAGTTCTGAAATATTTTGTGTAATTATATATAGAAAAGGAATTAGCATTTATAAATACAGTGCTTCTGAAAACTATGTTACTGAAAACTGACCTTGGTATCACTCATTTGGATAGTTCAAATTTTTCAGCTGCATAGGTATTGTGAGACTCACTGTAGAGGAATAAAAGCAAAGAGGGATTTTCAGTCAAAACCCCAGATTCTGCTTCTGTTTGACTTAAGGGATGGTGCTTTTCTTCACAAGCAGCTCCCCTAATATTAAAATCTGCCCAGAAATAATACAGTGAAGATAAAGTTGGAATTCAACATATTAGAAGGAGGAATGGCAAACATATGGGTCAGGTGAAAGACAGAATCTAGACTGCAGCAATAAAATTGGAATCTTTCCTGAATTACAAGCAGTATTCCCTTAAGCTGTCATTTAGTTAAAACTTACTGACAGGTAGAATAAGCATCAGTACTACACAGCTGTTTTTCAAGAGAGGGCATTTCCTAACATGGCTAGCAGAGAGTTTTAAGATTAGTTTTAACATTCAGTGATATGCCAGAACCGATAGCCAAATAGGTATTTTTATCTCCAAATCTGCACATCTATTTTAGCCAGCACTATGTCTGGACTCTGTCTTAAAGAGAATCAGTCCTGAAACCAAAAATCCAGAGTTCATCCTAGGAGTACAAGTATATGTGCACAAGGCAGTAGTGATGGTGATTTCTAAATAGATTTGCATGTGTCCTTCAAGGGTTTCAGTAATTATCTACTCAGATTGGTGAAGTGATGGAGTACCACTTACATTGACACAGTTTGTAACTGGCATCTTTTTTTAAATGTAATGATGGCAAGAACCATTCAAAGACTTCATTTACTTGTTTATACCCACAGTCATTGCAGGAAAGCATCAGCTACATGGCAGGTACCATTCTTCCTGTGTGCACAGAAGTATTGAAATCAACAAAGAAATGGGAACTCACATTCTCCCTGAAAAACAAAGTCACAGAGGGTTTCTCTGGCCTCCATGTCATCTTCCTGGAGTATTGTAAACACTCTATTTCCTTGATTACAAGGAAACAGTATTTACAATACTCCAAGTCAACATGGAAGAAGACCTTGTAGATCATGCAGTTAGATAAACATGGTGTCTATGGTTAATCTTAAGGAGTGCGTAATCAAATCCATCCTGTAGCATATTCCCTTGCTGAAGGGAAGCTTCACTGGTTACTGAAACAGTAATTAGAACTGGAAAGAAGGTGCTCTATTGTTGCTAATCTGCCTCATCTGACCAAAATGCAACACTGGTATGAGCATGTACCCTTTGGCTTATTTCAAATATCCATTGGCTTGAGGTGGAGATTTTCTGTTTTAGAGTTAAATCAAGAGACTATTAGAAAACTGTTCATTAGAAAGTCTGATAGCTCCTTAGCTCCATAACAGCCTCACCTATCACAAGAAATCATAAATAAGAGCATAGACATGAGTTCCATTGTCAGGCACAAGGTATGCATAAACATACCTGTCTTATTCAGAGTGCAACCTGGATAGGATCATACCTAGATGTTGATGCAATCAGGATTGGACATAAGATGATGTAAATCTGCAGTACAGCAGCAGCACCCTAGCTACTCATCCTTTTCTTGGTTTTCATTGTCTTACTTTGGTTTCTGTCCTTTGCAAATTTTCAGTTCTATGAGTTCCCAAAATGAAAAAAAGGGCATTGAAGTTTAGACAGAGCTCAATGTTTAGGAGGTTTATTTACATTTAAAAAAAAAAATCTATTTCAGACTTTTTGCACTGACTCTGAGAGTAAAGTGTCTTCCAACAAACAAAACTGAACATTAAGACTTTTATGTCAGTGTAGGTAAAGCTTGAAGGAAACAGCAAATACCACAGTTTGTATTCTAAATATCAGATATTATGGAATTAGATAAAACAAATCCAAACAGGTTTCATATATGTTTCCTATATTTAATGTAGAGAGCAAAGATGTGCTCTGCTGTTGGGAAAATTCAGTTTTCAGAGGTGAATATTTAAAATTGTTTTTCCCTTCCTCTTCCTCATTTCTGTTGCCACATAAATGCTTCCAGCTCTCTATCACTCCTACTTCTGTGTTATGTACAAGAAGCGTTGTGAAGCTTGTGTAGTTGATTAATAAAGAAAACATCTTTTGATGACAGTTCTGAAATAGTACTGAACAATATTTTTGTCATGGTTTAGGAATGGCGTTCCCAATATAAGTGATCCCCCTGAAAAGAAAGCCACAAACTACTCCCTGCTCCCTTACCTCCCAACCTTCCCTCCTATGAAAGAGACAAAAGGAAACGATCAAGGGTTGAGATAAGGAACAATTTACTAGAAACAGCAATGATATAAGAAAACAAACAGTAGCAGCAACAACAATAATAAAAGTGATGGTGATTCACGTGCAAAAAATATGTTCCCGCCTGACCCGACAGCTGCTCACAACAAACAGCAGAGGGTGTGTTCTTGGCCCCACCACACCCTGTTTCACTCAAAGCCATGGCCCTGCTCCCAGAACAGTCACTCAATCCTACCCCGGGTGGTATGGAATAACCCAGACACGGCTCAAGGCTCCACCCCTCATAGCTACTGCCAAAAATTAATCTGTCCTGGCTGAAACCAGGACAATTTCCCATCTAAGTCATGTCTAGGATCTTCAACTATTACCAAAATAAGCTGAAATCAGAACTCTGTTCAAGTTCTAAAATAACAATATTCAGGATGTCCTTCCTCTATCACACAGCGCCATCACACCTGTGGAGGATCACAGGTCCATCTATGCAACACTCACAAAAAAAATAGTTTCAAAACAAGCAAGTCCCAGCCTAGCTGACATTAGCTGAGGTTGTAGGGAGTCTTGACAGTTCCCCTTTTCCCATACAGTCAATGAAGTGAATGTCTCAGTGAATAACTCCAACAGACTGACTTCATTTTGTAAACTGAAGAGCAAAGAATAGTAGGAGGAAGAGTTAAAAAAGAGGATACTTCCAATTTTTATTTTGTTTTTCAGAAATAGATTTTGCACATGGGAAGTGGATTCTAGTTTAAAGAAAAATGAGTAATTTCCATCTAACACCAGATACAGCCTGCACATGTGAGTCTCTTCCATTGCGTTCTTCTGACAAAGGATTTGATAGAAGCTGATATGAATGTAACATTTATTGTTCTACAACAGAGAAAGAACCAGGAAAAGAAGATACAAAAAGGAAGTTGTTGTGCATCATTTTGCTATCCTATTCCAATCATTTATTATATGAATTTTCTTAATCAAGGTATGAATTCAATATACAGAAAATATTCATGATGACTATGTGGAACCAGCAGCATAGGATTCCGACATCTCCTCCTGCTCAATAACATCTCAGAGCATTCCTTAGTTTTCCTTAGAGGAATATGGTAGGAATATGGTACACAATAGAATAAACAACCCAAGAACTCTCACAGTGACTGAAGTAACTCAAATCACTTAGTTTTTTACTACAGTACAGTAGTACTGTAGTACCTCTAGCTGCAAAATGCCAGAGCCAGGAAATCATAGCCAAAATATTATGCAGGAAAGGGAGAAGAGTTTAGAAAAAATATTTGGGCGGAACTCTTGAGAACATCTTAACAATTTTGGCAAGCTTTCATAGCTTACTTTTTTTCCTACACTAAAATCACGAGCAGATGTGAGCAAATGCTGTGTAAAAGACTGAGCTGCCACCTTAAATGGATCAAAAAAAAAAAAAAGCAAAAACAACCTAGGAAGCAGAGCCTGCAATACCAATACTGTGAAAACAGTTTTGAGGAATTGAAAGATTTGGATAAATTTCAGGAGAACTTCTTAAATTCCACTGTCTCTTTGAAGAAGATGTGGTCTACAGAACTTAAGGTATCCACCTCAAAATGTCCTTTTCTGTACTAGAAAACATTTAATATCAATACAATTAGTAAGAGAGGAAAGCTTGCAAAGTTAGCACTCCACAGCCATTCTTAAAATAACTGACTCTCCATTGTTTTTCATCCTTTGTCCAAATAAAGCTTATAGATGAATCCAGAATAAATTTTTTACCATCACTACCATTATTTTCATCTCATCAGCTAAGTGAATTTGCAGAAGAAAAAGGGTCCATAATAGAGGGATATTTTCCAGGAAAACACACTTAAGCTGTATCAAGAGTTCAGAGAGTGGTGAAAGGGAATGAAAACAGACATATTCAGAACCATTCAAACAGAAAGATCCAATTCTTGGTCCCCTATAGAAGGACCAATAATAGTTTAAAATAAGACCAAGAGAACTTAATTTAACTACTGCATTTAATGGTAAGCACTGAGTTTCAAAATGCACTTCCACTGATATACTGACTTAGCTTTCCTGCTCAGTATTGGATTTTCTCAGTCTGGCATTTTTTTACAGTATTCCTTTATTTCTCCAGAGCCAGTTAAACCTAACATAATTTGTAGTTTTCAGGATAGAATAGAATATAAATAGAGTTTCCTTTCTAAATGAAGCCTAAAGAATCAGGATATCTGGGGAAAGTGTGGTATGTGTATCTACAGAAATGTTATAAAATTACTTCATTTTGCAATGACTACTAGTTTATTTTTGATCCTCAGATTCAAAATTTATCAAGAAACTTTGTTTGCAAAGTTAATATCCCAGTCATGCAGCAGCATTTCATGAAAAAAAATAACAAACGAAGAACTAACCTAGTACAGAACACTGGTCCCTATAATTTGTAATAGCAAACCTTTCAGGTTTTTTTCAAAGTCTGCAGCTACCAGAATCAAGCATATATAAAATGGACTCTCTAACCTTTATAGTTGAAGAAAGAAGTTGAAAATATATGACAAATATACTTCAACTCCTCAAAGACACCAAAAAAAATTTTCAAAGCCTCAAGATACCCTTATCATATGTGTTTTGGAGAAGTCAGGGAGGTCTATCATCTGGGTTTTCTTACTTCTATGTTGGCAGTACTACAAGTTTCTCATCATCTTCTGCAATTGCAGTAAGGGTTATAAGGACAAAGCTCAATAAAAGAAGCAATGACTTCTAAGCTGCTAAGCCCATATCAGGTCAAACACACCTGCACATACCTTCTGAATCAGTCTTGTCTCACAGCTAAGGGAAAGGGCTAGATGTACTTCTTTACAACACAATTTGGCAGCGTGTTAGAGATGTCAAGTCAGCTCTGAGCATGCTCTCACAGTTGTCAGGGATGCTAGTTACTTGAGGCATGGTGCAGGCTGATGCAGCTGCCCGATGAGCAGGACTTTGACTGGAGTCATGCAGCACTTACACATGTTGAACCCTGCTCTCTTTACCAAGACACAGGCAGTCACAACAGTCCCCATGGAAATAAGGCTGGTCTTGCTATGTGGTTCAATAACCACGTTCACAAATGCCACCATAAAATTCCCAGGGATGGGCCTAACAATGCAATGAAGGATTTACTGACAGAATGCAGTTAAAATAAACTCTGAAGCATAGTCCCAAAAGCTTTACCACCAGAACATTTTCCAAATCGAAACACTTCTGTTAATCTCCTTGTCTGATGAAAAGTATAAAGAAGGAGGGAGATTTTCAGGGGAAACTACAAGAATAATCAGAAAAATAAATCTTCTTTCACAGCTATTCAAGTGTCTTTAGTTCTTCTTAATGCAAGGTTTGTCATCACAAGCAAGGTTTCACAAATCCTGAGATTAATACATCTGGGTATTTAGATTCTACTCCCAGTCCAAAGTTATTTACTGACCTTCAACAAGGTGCATTTTTACCAATGTTTTTTCAGCAAAATAGAAAAAAAATATATAAAAGTTAGGAGTATTTTTGCTAGTGTTAATAAAAAATTTGAGAATATAGAATAAACCAGATACTATGAAAAGTGTCATTCTACAATATACCCTAGCCTTCCTGTTAGATGATACATGGAGAATGAGAAAAAACTTTTAGAGCTCTTCCTTCCAGAGCAGAAAATTATAAATAATTCAGCTAGGTTCCTGAGATAGTGTGTAATTGTTAGGAGTAAAAAATCAATCCAAAATTTATAAAGTAGAGTGCGAATCAGCAGTTGTTTTGGAAATTCTCTTGGATACTCCCTCAGGTCCTTCCCAATTTGTAAAAGTCTAGGGTCTGGGAGTACTTTCTATCCTAGTTTGGTTTTCAAAAAGACAACATTTTAAACATCTTAAATGCCTCCATGCCATTGTATCTATTTTGATATTAAATAAAAGATGTGTCTCTTCTACACTTGCAGAATTATTGAGTCAGAAAAGCACAAGCACAGAGGCGAGAGAATTATGTAAACAAATCCACTTAAATTTATTGTTTTCTTTTGTTGGACATTGTCACATAAGGGCTCTATATGCCTATAGTATATAGAACTATATACTAAAGGTATAGCTCCAGTATACTAAATAGCTAAATGTAAAGCAATTCACTCATTTGTTGGCCACCTTGGAACTCTGGAATCTTTTTTACTCAAGTGGGTTAAAAGGAGATTTGTAGGCTAAAGAATCCTTTACCTGATCAGAAAAGCAGAGCTCAACAAAACACAAGAATAAAAAGAATAATAGGGTACAGAAGTGGCTGTCTTTTGAAAAAGAGTCAGTGCAGAAGAAAAGCTGCTGTACACAGACCACGGTCTGCATTCACTGAATAGCTTCCAATATAATTTATGCTGCCATGTGATCCATCCTTATAATCAACGGTGAAGAAATTGGAGTAGGGAGAAAAATTAAAGGTCTTCATGGTGAAGTTTTTTAACAGAAAAAAATAAGCAATCTACAGAAAATCGTAGAACTTTATTTTCCAAACAAGAAAAGATTTCTAAAAAAAAATAAATAGTGTATAGATATTTTTTCCAGAAACTCTCACTTCATTATCTTCATAAAAACACTAAAAATTGTAGAATTATCTTCAGCCACTTTAAGTCTGTTTATTTCCAGATGTAAATGGTATAGAAATACATAGTGTTCAAAACTTGGAATTTATTAAAAAGTGGTTAACAGCAATGTGAATTTTAGCCAACTGAAAAGAAAAAGGGAGACTATTAAGCTAGAAAATATTGTTATTCCAACCTCTTTCAGCACCATAATTTCAATCTATTTACAGAAACCTTAAGGAGATATGAACTTAAAAAAATTGGGCTGTGGTAGTACTGTCAGCTGTGCTATTCTGGAGAACAGAATTCTGTTAGGGAATATAAATATCTCATGATTTTCAAAAGGGGCTGGACATTCACCTCCTCCCTAAACTCTATTTTTTTTTTTTTTTTGGAGTGGGTGGTAGAGGGGACAAAGAAAGAGGAGGGAGAAAACAGGAAGGGGGGAGGGAGGAGAAGTTTAGAGATTAAAAACAGTTACCCTTTTGTTTAAATATACGGTGTGTGTGTGTTTAAATATACAGGGTGTGTATATACAGGGTGCTCAGTTTATTAGAGCACAGGAATTATAAATCAGTTTTACAGAGCCAAAACTGGTATAATACAAACTCCCAGTTTGTCAGCCTCTTCTTGGAACAGGTTTTACATCAGGAAAGCATCAGTAAAGCTAAAACATTATGAAGATCTGGTTGTCTAAAATGTTAATTTTTTTTATTAGTGTACTTGTTTCTGCAAAGTTATGGGAACCTTCATTCCCACCTAAATCCTCCTTTTTTTACTATTTTCTGAGGTAGTACTCAAAAGCAATATGGTTTTTTAAATTTATCCTAGTTCCATAATTGCTTAGAATACTATTTTTTTTCATTTGGGAGATAAGCCAATGCTGAATGAATTATATTCTATACACAACAACTGTCTTAGATCTGTCTTCAAAAGGTGGAGTTTAAAACTAAGATCTAAGACTCCCTAAACTGCACCTCTTCCCCAAAGACATTCACGAGCATGCATGCTTTTTTCTCAGTATGGTTAATATGCTGTGAACTCTAGACTCTGTCATAAATAAAAGTGAGAAAATGTAATTAATGTTACTCTGGGAACCATAACTTCAGCATTTTTTGACCATGTGACTCAACTCATTAACTGGGGTTATGGAAGTTTTTGTAACCTATGTACATTCTTGTACATATCAGAAGGCATGCTACCTTGTAATGTTTTCAATCAATTTTTAGAGAAGAAACTACAAAATATTTCCAGCTGAAATTTCTGTTACATTTGTTCTTTCCCTTGCTATGTTGTATGTTTACTTGGTGAGGTTATGTACTTCTTGTCTTAGAACTGCTCTATTTCACTTTTTTCTTTTTATCTGGCATGTTTTTGCTCTCAGCTTAACCTGTCTGTAAATTTCTCCCCACCTCTAATTCTAATATCCTTTCCATCCTAATCCTTACTTTCTGCTTAGAACTAGCGAGGCTGTACTTAGAGTGATGGGCTTCCCAGTACAAGAGATATGAACACTATGGAGAAAGTCCAGCACAGGGCCAGAAAGATGATCAATGAAGTGAAGAATCTGTCTTCTGAGAAGACGCTTGATCATTTACTGCATTGCCCTTGGTTTCCTGTAGATTCCTGCAGCCTTTTTTCACAAGCTTTGTGTGTGATTCTATTTAAAGTTTGTCCCTCCTGACAGACCTGCATATAGCCCACTGCTAAAAACTGAGGGGTAACTCCACAGATTTCTGACTCATTTGAATTCACAAGTAGGAGCTCTAAGCTTGAAATGATGAGACTGGTTAAACAAAAAATAAAATTGAAACCATCCCAAGCATACATATCTCTCAACTTGAGGGTTCAAGAGTTCAGTCAGGGTTTAGAAACAAGGAAGGGAAATCTAATCTGAAAGCATTTTAGGACTTGCACTTCGCAGAAATGTAACCAGAAGTTTCTGCCTTAGAGCCAAGGGTGCAATTGGTATGCTTGATATTGTATACAGCCGATGTGGTAAGAAGCACTTGGCTCAAAGAGCAGGCTGTGATACTGGTTTTTTCCCTTTTAATGCCTTTACCCATGCACAGAATCATTTGCATTGGCTGTCCTTTCCATGCCATCCAAAGACTTTCATGTGTTTCATGAATTTAGGTGTCCCTGGTCCTCTGAGCTGGGGGCAGAACTCTGCAAGGATGTTCATTTTGCCATGACCTGATCAGAAAAGGAAGTTCTGGAACATTCACATGAGAATCCAAATCCTGTTTTACACCCTCTTTCACACCCTCTTTCTAGGCTAGAAAAAGCCAGATAAGTTCAATTAACCTATCCTCCTCAAAAATTAACTTCTGTGTTCTATTTCACGTGGTTTTGTTATCTAAGCAACTTTCTAGAAGAAATGGAGGGCAAGATACTGAAAATGAAAATAATTTCGTAGAGCATGATTTATAAATTGAAAAAATTCAAGAATTTTCAGTGCTGTAATCCAAGTAGAAAAATACTTCATTTCACATACATGCAACATTTAAATGTTAGTGCTTAGCTTCATGTAAAATATATGAAAATAAGTAATTTTTGCTTTCACTGTAGAAGGATTATAAAACAAAGTTTTAATTTAGTTTTAGATAGAATATGCACACCAGATGTATGAATTTATATTTGAACAATTTTTTGCATTTCTCCTCCATTTTAAGGGTAAAACACACAGGAAAAATTGCTTGGTTGTGAGCTTCCAAATACATGAAATAGTTTTTGCGGCATCAGAAAATTGTGTCTCCTGCTTTGTATCCACAGCTTCAGGTATGGTGTCAACAGCTATAATGTACTATTTGTCACCTGGGCTTGTCACTGACTCAAAGCTGACAGTAGATCATTGCCACATGGCCACACTGCTCTCCAGGGGACTAGAAAGACTAACTGAGTCGGCACTGTTGGGAGATATTAAGGCAGTTTTAAAAAGCATATGTCAGTCCTCTAGAAATGGAGTAGAAACAGAAGTCATATACTAAGAAACTTTGAAAAATACTATTTCCTGGGCAGACTCCCCGTGTCTGGGGGATGATGGAGAAGGCTATGATACAATAATTGTCTGTCACCCTACATACTTGCAGGCATAGTGGTTTTACAATATATAGTATTATTAGGGTTGGACTCTGATATGGTAAATTATGGAGAAAATTGTGGATTAGTCACAGTAAAAATGTCAAAAGCAATAGGAATCATAGTTTAAAAACTCAAATAAAATTCTATACATGAAATGAGTGTGAGGTCAAATTACATTTTAGACCACCTGTGGTCAATTCTTATTTATTTATGCAACATAATTTATGGGACTATATTGATGAATAGAAGACATAAATCTTTTCCCTCTGCTGGAAATTTATAATGTCAAAAGCCAATCTTGTCACAGGACTGCATTCAGCTATAAGAGACCTAAAGAGACAAGAACATTTTTGCTGGATCCCGCCAACATTCACACATTCCAGACTATTGATATTCTTCTAGGGGTGCAAAGAGAACAGGAATGTAGCACAATTGCATCACAGGCAGGAATCAGTCTGGCTTTTCTAATCCCATAACAAAAGCAGAAAGGGAAATAGTCAGGCAGTGATCACCTGTATCTTGGCTAGCCCTAAGGCTCATGTGGGTTTCACATTAGACACAATACAATATCCAGAATGAAGTTGGTGCAAAACCACTTATCCTACATATATACAGGGACTCAGACACAGACAGCACTGAAAACAGAGCTGAAGATGCACAGCTACTTCTTGAAAGATGAGATACTTGTTGAGGGAGCCCATCAGTCATGCATGTCAATTCCCACCGTGTTTTGCCAGGGGCATTAACAGATAAACTAACCATCATAGCTGCAAGGAATCTATCTTCCTCATGTTTTCTAAGTCCTGCCGTAGGACTTTTTATTATTATTATTTATTTATCAAATAAAAAACATATCTAATAAAGCTTCTGGAGGAGGAAGCAGAAATAACAAATGAATAGGTGAATCTTGTGAAAGATCTAGGCTTCCCAACCCTTTCTACCCTTGCCATATAGGGTATTGCCATTTCACACCATGAAATCTATGTGATTGGGAGAATACGTGCTAAAAGAAGCAAATACTTTGTGAAATACCCATGTCATTGATAACTTGAGAATTACAATTTGAGAGGCAGCATATGGAGGTGTCAATGTTAAGACAAGGCATGCTTGGGTTGGGAATACTAATAATAGAACTTTTTTACTGAATCAGTAGTACTAGTAGCAGTGATAATATCAGAATCAGTTTAAAGTGTTTTCATTGTTTGAGTCAATTGAAAATAAACCAACAGGGAACTTGATACTATTAAATAATTATGTTAAATGTTTTATTCATTTTTATTTATTGAAAAGTCATTTTTTATTCATCCTCACAAGAAAAATATCTGAAGGGCTAGAAGCTATCATGATGTTGAAAAAAAATAACTTTGGGAAGGAAAGTTAATAAAAGGCACTTTGAAATTACAAGACAAAAACAACTCTCTTGCTCATTAAAACACCTAAATTTTGGGCTATTAGTAAAAAAAATTACTAATGCCTGAAACACATTAATATCTGAATTACTTATAAAACAGTACCATTGGTCTAAAATATTTATATTTATATCCTGTCCAAAAGGATATTCCACATCATAAAACATCATGACCAGTATGTAAACTGGGGAAAGTTACCCAGAAGGGGCAAATCTGGGTTCAGGAAGTGAGGGTCCAGTCAGTGGGTGGTGAGTAATTGGATTGTACATCACTTGTTTGTTGTTTTTTTTTTTTCCCTTGTTATTCTCATTAATTTTTTTACCATTATTATTATTAATATAATTTGGTTTATTTTCAATTATTAAACTGTTCCTATCCCAATCTACAAGTTTTACTTTGATTCTTTTCCCCATTCCAGGTCAGAGTAAGCGAAGAGAGGATAGGTTCAGCAAGTGGCTGCATAGAATTTCATCTCCAGCTGGATTTAAATTACAACACCCATATATCCATGTGGTTTTTTTGAAGTAAATTCTACCAAGTTTTCAGGATAAAACTGGGATACAAAATTCAGCATTTTCTAGAGGGTTTTAAGGTCATATAAGAGCAACTGGGGTCAAAGAATAAAATTAGATAGATAGAGGGAAAAATGCCATAAGAGAAAAAGGCAACCAATGCAAACGTCAGTATAGCTTCAACTGGTCAAGCAGCAGAATTCACAAAAGTAAGAGCTGGGAATCTTTCTCCATGTCACCACTTAGAGACAAAATTTCACTCCAAACCAAACTGCTGTTTTAAATGAAAAACATATTTTCTCATCAAGATTAATATATTACTATCAAGTTGTTTATCAAGTTCTAATAAAAACATTTTGGAAACTTGCTATGGCCCCTACAGCTGTTTGAAGCATTTTATTCCAGGATGTTTCAGGAATGCTGTTCAGCTACAAGACTGTGATGAGAGAGGAAACTTCTGACATATCTATATGTACCACAAGATTTTCTTCCTAAAGAATCTGTTCAAGAATGTGGTGTATTATAAAGAGAATTCCACAACTATTATGAAATGTAAAATTTCATTAAAGGCTTTCAATTGCAGTTTTAGTTAAAAGTCATTATGTAAGATTTCTAGATTGAAGACAATTGTGTCTGTTGGTTTTGATACAAAAATGAGTAGTTATATTTAACAAGCATCCTTACTGGCAGTCATAATGCTATTTGGTAATTTAAGGTAGTGTGTCTGAAAATATGAAACATGATGCCAAAGTCCAAGGTACTGGAAAACAATACCTTGGAAAAAAAAGTGAATAAGAAACATGAATGCACGTTTTTCTTCATTAAATGATGGTTGGGAAGACTGTGATTTCATTTTTCTACATCTAAATATAGAATAAATGTAACCTCTTTGAAAGACAAATTATGTAGTTTTGATGTTCATCTCAATGCATCTGTAGAAGTTAGGCTTCTTGTCCAGAAAAAAATGAGTTGAAAATTTGAAAACAGAAATTTTTGCTACTTTCTACATTTAAACAATATCACAATTAAGAGAACCAAGCTTTTCTCCAAGTATTTTGGCACTTTTAGTTCATATCCAAAGCAAATGACAGAATAAAAAGCACAGAATATTAAAGATAATTCTGTATAATTCTTCATGGCTTTGATCTCTGTTTAAGTAAACATTGTACTTTTCCAGCTTTGTAATGTATATGTACACAAGAGCTTTCTATGATACTTTTTGTTTACCATCAAGAGAGATTTTTGCCCCTAACTAATTCCTTGCTCTTTATCTTGTAAAACCTTCTGTTTTATCATAAAATGATGTTACAACTTTTACTGTTACATCAGTATTAATAGTAGTATCTATCACTTGTATCTGGAAGGAATTGGCAAGAAGAAATTTGCTTGGTACTACCTCAAGACAAGAATAACTGAGATGAGTACAGCCAGCAAAATCTTACTCCATGTTCAAGTTACCCCAAAAACCTAATGAAAAACCAAGGATCTTTCAACCTGACAAATATTTTTTCTGATGATCTGGGGAAGGAGATTGAATCTACCATTAGAAAATTTGCAGATGACACCAAACTGGGGGGAAAGTGTCAGTCTGCAGGAGGGTAGAAGGGTTCTGCAGAGGGAAAGGCTGGATAGATGGGCTAAATCAAACGATGTGAGGTTTAAAAAGGCCAAGTGCCAGGTCCTGCACTTTTGCCACAACAACTCTATGCAATGCTACAGGCTGGGGCAGGGTGGCTGGGCAGAATGGCCTGGCTAAAGTGATGGACTTGGAGATACTGATTGACAATGACTGAACATGAGCCAGGCTCTGCCCAGGTGCCCAAGAAGGCCAATGGCATCCTGGCTCGTACCAGCAGCAGTGTGGCCAGCAGGTCCAAGGCATCAGGGATTGTCCCCTTGTATTTGGCACAGGTTAGGTCACACCTTGAGTGCTGTGTCCACTGATGTGTCCCCAAGTTGAGGAAGGAGGTTGAGATGCTGGAATGTGTAAACGAAAGGGTAACAATGGTGGACAAGGATCTGGACCACAAGTCCTGTGAGCAGTGTTTTGTATTTTCAGCAGGAGCTGGGGTTGTTTAGCCTGGTGAAGAGGTGACTCAGGGGTGACCTTATCACTCTCTAGAGACGCCTGAAAAGAGGCTGTAGCCGGGTGGGGTCAGTGTCTTCTCACAGGCAACCAGCACTAGGAGAAGAGGACACAGCCTGAAGCTGCACCAGGGAAGGTTTAGGTTGGAGATTCGGAAGAAATTCTTCTCAAGAAAGAATGGCTGGGCATTGGAATGAGCTGCTTGGGGAGGTAGTGGAGTCACTATCCCTAGAGGTGTTAAAGACTGAGTGTATCGCTGAGTCTCATGGTCTAACTCACACAGTGGTATCTGGTCATAGGTTGGACTCCATAATCTCACTTTTCAGCTAGTTGTTTCTGTGATTCTGTGACAGGAGGGAAAAAAAACAAACAACAAACCCAAACCTGCAGGCCCACACTGAAGTCAGAAGCTTTACTAGTGACCTGTAGTGGTGCACTCACCTACCCCTCACTTCCCCAGGCAGCTCTACAGTCTCCTCAGGAATTCTTGTTAGGCCTCACATTTGGTTAATGCCTCCTGGGCAGTTAAGCTTCCCTTGAGTTTATTGGAAACACTGTCCATATCCAGGGACAAATAACAACTGGAAGGCACCTGGGAACCCTAGTCTGGCAAGTGGAAGACTATCAACTATTATTAAATATAGAAAGGAAAACTTGTGAATTTTTTTTAATGGAATATTCTTGATATAGATTGAAGTCACAATCAGTACTGGCTTCTGCTGGGATAAAGTTAAATTTTGTTTTTCTTAGTAACTGGTGAAGTGCTGTGTTTTGGATTTTATTATGAGATTCATATTGATTACACACTGATGTTTAAGTTGTTGCAAAGCAGCTCTTAATCTACACTAAGGAATTTTTGGCTTTGTATACTCTGCCAGAGAGCAGATGCACAAGGCAAGCAGTTTTTGCAAAAGCAGAACCTGATGTTTCATCTTCAAATCCAATAGCATCACATCCAGGGAAAGCTGGTGTCGTTGTGGCAAATTTATCAAGAATTGCAAGTGTGTCTTTAACTAGTCTAGTGGCCCACTTCCTTGGGAAGGTAGCAGTGGTAGCACTGGGAGCAGTGGTGTAAAGCACAGAATTTGTGCATGGTGGATTTACCCTGGATCATGAAAGGGGTAATCCCAAGGCCTCTGCCCAATTGTTTTCCTAATAACAATTAACAACATGTTAGAAATAAAGAAAAATGTTCTGTACTTAGAGAGGTATGTGTGGCACTGACTGACATTGCAATGTATGAGAAATGGAAAAACTGGAAGTTAAAATTATCCCCATAGCAAACACAGAAAATATCACCTTCAAGCTCAGGCGCTAAAAGGGAAAACCTCCACTTACCAGTTCAAAATTGTTAGTCTACAGTAATAAATTTACTTTATGACTAGGGCTCCTTATGATGTTGTTCTCCACACAATAAAATAGCAAAATTTCGACATCAGTGAACTTCCTAGAATATCATTCTCTAAATATGAAAATTTAAACAGTGTTATCTTCATGTTTGACTCTATAAAGAGAACCCAGAACATGCAGTCTTCAAATAGAAACCACTGTACCACCATAATTCATTCTCTTAGCTCTATTTCCAAGCAAAACAAACAAACAAACAAACAAACAAACATAATATATAAACAAATAACATTTGTCAGAGTGTCACTTCTTAAAACAGGCAAATCTGCTCTTACAGATTTCAGGTAATAAAGAACAGAACCTTGACAGTGCCTCTCTCCTCTAATCAGCACAATGTGAGGGTTTTTTTAAAGTCTAATTTAAATCTTCCCAGATTTAGCCAGGAGGTCTGTTCATCTTTCTTTCTGAGTGATAATAAAAGAGTTGCTACTTTGCTTTATTTTTTTTTACAACATAAACTCTAATAATTTTTAAAAGGTTTAGACACTTACAGAAGGAAAGAAAAATGGAGAAAAGTACAATTTCCCATTCAGCTTGATGCCATACAATCCCAACATTTTGTGAGAACACAGTTAATAATAAATTAACTGTGATAATCTGCATGACCTGGGCAATATTTGAAAGAGTTTTGAATTTATCTTTCATCAAGATCACTTTTTTATGCAAACCTGTCAAACCTGTGCCTTGACAGATATACTTCCCCACCCTTTTTCCTCCCCAGTCTCCAGCAGGATGTTTCTTATCTTTTTCTTTGTTTTCCTGTTAGACAGTAGGAGTGCTGAGTATTTTGGAAGAAAAACAAGAGAAGGAAATAAGAGTGGGTTTGATTTTATGCCAATTTAAACTGAAAGCAGATTATCCTGTCCTATCAATCTGATGTCTGTATTATGGTATTCCATCGTGACACCGCACCAGAAGACTTGATGGATGTCTGCAGAGTGGAAGAAGAGTGTTGAAAGAAGGAAGAATAAACCAGAGCTACTTTCCCTCTCTGACTGTTCCTAGAACCCAGAACTGGTTCTAGAGAACATCACATCATAACAGCATGAGTAACTTATCTGTGGCTCTCACTCTCTTCTATAAAAGTTAATTCATTCATTTTTCTGCTGCTTAAGATTGCCATCTATGAAAACTGGTATTTAAATATTTCTGGGGTTTTAGAAAAAAATTTTTGCTGATATGTAATTGTTCTGCAGGCTGTCATATGTATGTTCTATTCACTGCATAAAAGGATGACATGGCTCTGGAGTTGCTTCATTGATACAAAAAGAGTATAGTGCAGAATAAAAAGTAATTCTATCTTCCTCACATGAATCCCACCAGTAACTCCTGTTCATAATTACATAACATGATGTCACAATTCAGAAAAAACTTGCTTTCAGAGGAAAAGGGCAGTTGCTGATGCTTCTCTCCAAGATGCCTTTATTTCCTACACTTTTCTCGGTCTGCAAATATCTTTTGTGGCTCCCATTCATCAGTTTTGCCAAAATAACCTATGCAGACAGGTCCAAAGCCAAGCAGGTCTTTATTGGTCAGGTATGCCCTTATAAAGATAAAATGCAAAGCACATTTCATTCCTGTCTTTTTTTTCTGTTAAGCAGTGAAGCCTACAAGCCTGCTTTTTAACATATATTGTTAATGGAACCCTGAAATATAAAATTTTAGGGTCCTTGAGTATAAATTAGAATATATAAATTTTCAATGGAAAACCATTTCAGATAGTATTCTGCTGAAAAGGCTGTTTGAAAGAAATTTGTATTAGTAGTCAGCTTCAAAGTTGATTTGAGTGTTTCTCCTAATACTGACTCATTGTCCATTTGCCTTCTGATTTGAATTTGCTGGTGGTTTTGTCAGAGAATTGCTGCAGTTATTTTACATTTTAGACTTCAGGACACTCCTACAAGTCTCTATGCTCTAGGGAATACTAGAGAATCTGGAATTTAAGATTGTCATCCTGCCTTTATCAGTGGTCTGATGGGTTAACTCTAATCAGTTTGCCTAGCAATGTCTGTTTCTCTGCAACCTGAGACTTATGATACTTTGTGAAATTCTGTGAGACCTGTTGATGAAATTTACTTAAAAAAAACCCAGTAAGTGCTTTTCTTATGGTAAAAGTTATTTTTAGTACTATCACCTAATATTTGCTGCTTAAAAGTATCTTATCTTTACAATTTCCCCTTTTCCTGAACCTTTTTCCTCCTGTTGCTAGATAGCATCTTTATACTTCTGGTGCTGCATCTAAGTATCAGGTGTTACTACTTTTAGTCAACTTGACCTGTTCTTTATATGAAACTTTCTTTTCAGAGGGAAAAGGAAAATCAGTGATTTAGGTTTTGTTTTGTTTTGTTTTTTAATTGGCTGAAATACTGCATTGACTGACATAAGACTTGGAAGTAAGTTTGTTAAACTGAAGCTTCCCCCCCTCCCCTTTTTTTTTTTTTTTTTTTTTTTTTTTTTTTTTTTTTTTTAAGGTAATCTGTCTAATTATATGCAAAACTTAAGTGGACATTTAGGTTGGCAACAACACTGAAGACTGGAATCTGTCCATACTAAACTCACTAGGAGACTTCTGATGATTCTATTGGCGCTATGAATCTCAGACTGACATTTTGTCTAAAAATCTTGGGTATTCAGATTTCACAGACCTAAAATTTCCTTCTGATTTGTGGGTTTTACTTTTTCCATTTTTGTATCTGCTGCATTTTCTACCCTGCACTAGTCTGAGAAGGGAAGCAAGGAAAAGAACAAACTCTTTGTTTTCTAATTTCCATAAGGCATTTCTGTGATGAAAAGGACTGATATTCTGGTATGTCTGTCTTTTGAGATTAGGATGGATCCTTGTGCGACTCACAAATACATACACTGGCAAAAGATAATCGAGGTTTCTGTACTCACCAAAGTCCCTAAATTACTTCAAATGACCAAGTAGAGTGCACAATATTATCATGAACATGTAATTTGTTCAAACAGAAAGAGTATGTCTTCTGGACACCACTCTAGCACATCAAAAAAGAAAAGATGACCTTCAACCATAACACTATGCCCAGAGTTGTCACACAAACTAGGATCAGTTCTGTTTTCTTTAGTGACACTAGACATTGATGAAGATTTCCATGAAGGTATAATTTCCTTGAAAAGAATGTCACACTGTTACTTGCGTCTCAAAAACTAGGACTAAAGTTAGTAAAGCATTATTAACATAGCAGAATTATTTCCCCTCAAAAGTGACTTCTTTCTGCAGATCACTAGTGTAATGAAATTAATCAGTGCTCACTAGTGATTAATGTTTCATTAATGTTAACAGTTCCAAATACTCTACTGGCAGGCTGTCCACTGTCCTGGTGATGTACAGGGGGCTTTTCCTCTAGATATCTGCCTTTAATCTGCGTCCTGTACTTCTACTTACAACCTCATCACTTTTGAATGTTATCTGTTTGAATATTTTGATATGTGTATGTAAACATCACTTGTTAATAAATTACTACAACAAACATGTACAGGACATATGAAAAAACCAACTAAGAAATGGTCGGCACTTCCTTAAAATTCAAAACCAGCACCAATTTATTAAAAACAACTCCTCCAGAATGTGGCCATAAGGAATGAGTTTGCACAATCTGTTCATCTGCATAATTAGTAATTGAGGACCTGAGAACAGTTGGAACATTGCTGTGGGCAAGCCAGGTCAGATCGCTGATAACGTAAATAACAAAGATTCAGATTTCCAAAAACTACAGACATAAGAATGGAACAAAAAACAACTCTAATAAGACAGAAAACAAACAGAAAGACAGATCATTCAAGAGGCCACGAAGGGCCATAAGACTACTGGAAAAAAAAAAAATTACCAGTGTAATACAAGTTTCATCTGAGGCTTGAAAGAAACATGAAAAGAGCAGGGGAAAGGGGTAGGGGTAAGGGAAGAAAAAGGAAGGGGAAAAAAAAAGAAAAAAGGAAGATACATGAAAAAACACATTTTTACTTATTATTTGCATAATGGTACAAGTACGTGAATACTTCTGCCAGACACACATAAACAAGTATTACACCTCAGTATTAGGGAAAAAAACCCCAACAGATCTGGTTATAACTGTTTATAATAATATAATAGTATGACTGATAACTTCAGGAGCAAAATTTTTTGTAGCAAGAACAGAATCCTTTGCTTTCACCAGACCATAGTGAAAAAAAATGGAGAATGCAAAGCACTACAAAGACACATTCATGTTCCCCTTTGGGAGATGAAAAGTAATACAGGTAAGGTAGTGATGCATTAATCAGCTGCAGATTCATTCTTTTCGGTGATTTAGTTTGATGCATCTTCATTGGATACATGCATCAGGAGACCAAAAGAAGGTAAGATCTCCTTGCTCTCTCTAAACCTTTCATACAATGACATCAGTTTGCCAGTTTGTTTCTTTTGCACAGTACAAAAGCATTATCCAGATTAATTGGCTATGAACATGTAATTAATTTTTTAAATAATAAATTTATTTGTTTGTTTGTTTGTTTGTTTGTTTGTTTCATCCTCCTGGCAAATCATAAATAATAATAGCACAAAATTCTGGTTTCTTGTATTGGCAGGACAGTTTTGCATAGGATCACAAGATTACTTTTTTTGTTAAATAAGAATATCTGTTTGATTATTCACCAATGTTTGATCAATATAAATCCTTGAGGATTCAAAATGTCCAAAAAAGTAAAGAGGGCTCTAGGTTCTCTCAATTTACAAAAATCAAGATTATTCATGTTACCCTCAGGTGACATAAAAAGTATATCTGAAGGCATAAAAAATATCTGAAGGCAACACTACGTTTGAAATTCTGTCCCTTTCAGGAACATTATGTTATTTGTAATTGGATTAAAATAGTGTTTGGGACTCTAATGTCTTTGTCCCTCAGGTGGGTAAGGTAAACTATTAGAGAAAAGGTTGAACTGAGAAACAAAAAATGCCAGAAAAAGGAATATAAAATTCAATGACATATATATATATATATTTCACTGCTGTGAAAATCTGTTGCAGAGAATATAAATATCATCAATTAAATAGTAAAAAACAAAGGCCACTGCTCTTATTTTAATTACATTTAATAATCCCAAAGATATGTGCCTACTAACATGAAAATACTATTAGGTAGGATCTGCAAACACCTGTTTATCTTCATTCTCCCAAAGTCAAATTCAACAGGTTGTTAGCCCAGCGTTTTGGTCAGAGTCTAGAAACAGGCATATAAAAACTGTGGAAATGGCTGAATATGGAGAACCATACAGCACACATATGAAAGGAGGAACTCTAGAAATTCTTTCTAATTTAGGAAAAATACATTACTAATAACATTGAGAGGAAAAAATCATACTATGTCCTGCAAAATTTACTTAACACAGGAGAGATGTTGGATTCCCCATTTTGAGTAAAGGAGCAGTTATAGACTCTAGTTTGAAATACAGATAAAATGTACCATCTAGATACACATTGCTTTCAATACAGGAAAACTTGAAGTGTGTGATACAGTTTTTTGCTATTAATGGAAATAACAAAGTATCATCTTTGAGAAGAGACATCCCTCTCACTCTTGCTTCAAATTAAGCTATTAAAGGGTTATTAACCTTTTAAAAGGATGTTATTGTCATTATTATTACTGTTAATTATTAGAATATTATTATTATTATTATGTACTATTAGAAGGCTGCTATTAGTACTATTATTGTTGTTAGTAGTAGTAGTACTATTAATAACCATTTAAAAGGATATTAACCCTGTAATTTATTTACTCAGTGAGGATCTCCTGGTTCCTCAAGAGTCTCAAACCACTCTGTTGAAGGAAAAATATTGAAATCATTTAATGGGTCAATAGTCCAAATCCTAACTACCAATTAAAATATTTACATAGGTCTCATATGAGGTTTGAAGTGTAAGACCTTCCAAAGCAGTCTACCTTTTAAATATAATTCATTTACTCTCATTAGATTTTTTGAGGATTATTTCATACTAGTTTTACATAAACATTCATTTACAGTTTTACATACATCAACCAACTCCATATGTTTTTTTTTCACCTTCTCACCACACCAGTGTGAAGATGACGCTTGGTGTCATCATTTAAGCCCAGCTGGCAACTACTCACCACTCAAAACTTCTCTGGAAAAGGGAGAAAAATCAAAAGTATAAACTGTAGGTTGAGATCAACAGCTTAATAATTTAAACAAAACAAAATATAGTAACAATAGATTANTGGCCAGCTTGATAACCTTCTATCATGAAACAACCATTTGATAGATGAGGAGAGAACAGTGGATATTATCTACATGGATTTCAGTCGTGTTTTTGACACTATTTCTCACTAGATCCTTGTAGATAAACTCTGGATGTGTAGGCTGGATGAGTAGGCAGTGATGTGGATTGAACAGTCTCTGAATGGCTGGGCTCTGAGTGGTGATCAGTGGGAGCAAAGCTGGCAATCAATAATTAGAAGTGAACCCCAGGAGTCAGTGCTGAGTGTGATCCTGTTTAATATCTCCGTTAATGTTTTGGATGATGGGACAAAGTGTATGCTCAGCAGTTTGTTGGTTACACAAACCCAGAAGTAGTGGTTGATACACCAGCAGCTCACCCTGCCTCTGTATTCATCTCCAAAGGGATCATTGCAGGGTGGAGAAATGAACCAACAGATATTTCATGAAGTTTGACAAGGAGAAGACCGAAGTATTACACTGGGGAACAGTGTAAGAAGAGTGTAAAGAGCAATCAAATACACCCATATATCCTCAGGGTCATCTGGAACCCATTCGGAACTATCATAACAGCAGACTTTTCTCACAAGTCACTTTCCTTCAACAAGCGGAAGAATATCCACCTGTGACTTCTGTGAAACTTTCTTCACATTCTAGCAATATAACATACAGCCAGAAAGGGCACTGTTAATCAGTTTACAACAAGGATTATGTAAGTTTTTCAAAGCACGCACTTTACAAGAAAAATAGTTCCTAAAATATCTAAGGTATGTCATGTCCCATCTAGTCTTCAGAAGGCAAAACCATACATAGCTATGGATGCTTTTTTTCTCATAGTGCAACTGATTCCAAATACTAGTTTTCTATTTCTGTACTAAATCATCAAATTTTTAAATAAATGAGTACTAATGAAAATTAATGTGCATTTACAATTTTTACACATATTATTTCTCAAATCTTTTCAAGATTTTATGAATCTCACATCTATTCCTGGGCACCCAAGGACGGTCTACACTTCCTTGAATATTAAGTGTCAATTAAATTAGATTTACACTGAACTCAACACGTTCATGGACACAGTCTTCTGTCTGGTTTTGATTTTAGAGATCATTTGTTTACTACAAGTCTGCTGAATCCATTAGTCTGTGATCAAGAAAAGACACTTGTCTGGATGGAAGATGATGATGGTATACATGAAGACCCATATGCATGATGTATACACAGTGGAGGTTGTGGATACCTTACCCTTAATTCACAACATACAACTACTGAATAAAAGCCCAGCCAGGTCAGAAACCAAACAAGAATGTGGGACTCCTATACCTTAGGTAACTCATATTTTCAGCCACTACATTCAGTTTTCCCAATTAAATGGGAAACACCACTCCAAAATAATTGAAAGGGATTTCTTAGAAGAGACACTGGAAAAATGCATTGACAAGGTTTAATTGGTTTGGAAATATCATCAGAATCTTGTTTTAAAAGGAAGCCAAATTTACATTAAGGATGAAGAAATTTAGAGTAGACTAGGTGGACGAAGTCAGCTGGGCTTTTACTATACGTAATACAAATATTGGGAGGAAAGGGGAGCAG